>JAFEMH010006991.1:0-106091 GCA_022495995.1 Adenophora triphylla var. japonica
TTGAAAATTTCAAAAGTTTAATTATTTTAACCCAACAATTTGTGAAATCAAACGACCTTTCTGGACAATCAAAAATAGCAAAGGTGAAACTTATGTAAGTGCGGTTTGAGCTACAAAAGCGCGTCATTTCGTTTTTTTGATATTTACCTAACATATTGTTTTAATTTATTTAAATGAAATCACAGATTATGTCGGACAAGTCGATTGATTGGTATTAAATCAATTGATTAGAACGCTAGGTTTTATAACATTCAGCGCTCGCATTTTATGTAAATGGGAAGAGCAAAAAACCCGTGAGATGATATTAGTTGATGAAGAGGTAATAATTTTTATTAATTTACTTCCTTATCTTGCATAATTTTTATCCGGGCTTCTATTTATTTAATTTGATCTTCATATTGAATCTTTAGTACTATTTTTTATTTTGTTTAAGGGTTCTAAAATTAAGGCTACAGATTCCCGGACGACTTTCCATCCGATTTGAAGATTAAGTTTGAAATTGGGAAAGTTCTAAATATCAAAAAATTTGGGGTTGAAGAAAATATTCAAGAATACAACTCAAAAGGCAAAAATTAATCACAAATGGAAACCAACTATGAGTTTGAGGACTGAGGTAGAACTGTGAATTTCGTACCCTGTCCAGGAATTTCAAAGAAATAGTTTAGTGTTCACACTTTTAGAGTGAATTAGATGTTTAAAATGAAGAACTTCATAGTAGATGAGAACTTTGTCCTCATATATCATTTTTTTCTTTTGATGATAAATGAATTATATTTATTTTCTTTTAATTGAATTATTATATTTACTAACATGACATTGATTGGTGAAGTTATTTTGTCTTTACCAGATTTTAAACCTCCAGAAACTGAATATTTGGGAAACTCCTGGAAGTGCAACTTATTGATGGCAAGTATGTGATGCAAAAATATCATCGATTGTACTTATTTATAGATACTATACTTTAAATGTTAACTTCTTTGGTATTTATTTTTGTCAATTATGTTCTATTATTTGGCAGCGGAATGGAGTTGTCTTGCGTTTTGTGGGAATCATATCGGAGATGAACTTCAAAGCGTTTGTTGAGAATGAGGGTGAGAATTTGGGACACCCTGTTATAATTATTTTATAGTTTGGAATGTTGTAGAGATTCCAAGGTATTTTTATCATATATTTATTTAGATTGTTATTACTTTCTCAATTAAAGCTCAGTTACATATTAGATCCGTTCAAATACTTATGCAGGAAAGACACGTGTCATTGCAATGAAACATGCCTGAATTGCATATAAATCCATCAGTTCTGAAAGTCAAGGAGTTTCGTAGCAAGTAACTAAGATTAAACTCCTGATAATAACAATGCTCTGAATTTATTACATAGGTATCTTTTCTTTTCATGTATATTTTTCATATATCTTTTTTATTTTCCAGGCATATTATCAAATTTTCATCCAAACAATGGTTCTTTGACTACTGGCAACTTAATGAGAATCATCATACTTCAATAATAGTGATATGTAAATTAAAACACCAGAGAATTCAAATCAATTAGTGATTTGCTCACATGTAGCGAAATATATTATGAATTTTCTGATTAAATCTTTTAGGTGAATTATATTGGTGTAGATGTTCTTGCTATAATTATTCTTTTTTCTAGGTTGGTGTCCTCTACCGTGGTAGCAACCGTACTCGATATGGATTCACATGCAAAATGATACTGTGATAGGCGTAGCAACGCGAAGTATGCAAGGGTACCAATAGGAACTCGAAGATATGCTCTAAATGCAAAACATCTTATGGCAGCGTTTATCCAGAGGTAATGGAGGAAGTTGATTAATTTTTATATGGATCCATACCAAAGAATATATACGATATCTTATTTTTTGCATACTAATTGGGCATTATTTCCAACCTTTTAGTTTCAAAAGTAGATTTTAATTCATTGATAAAGATTGATATAGAGACTCACTTTATCCTTATTCGATGGTATAGCATCTACTCTTGCTGGGAATGTGGCTCTTCAATTCTTAAAGATCTCTCAGAGGTGGTTAATTTATTTTGTTATTTTTTATCATCATATATTTTAATACTATAATAATATTTGTAAAATATATAAATTTGTGGTAATGTTCTGCAGGTCAGGTCATGAATATTTTAAGATTTTTTTTGAAAGGGAATTTTTATTAGAATAGATGTTAATCAAAGTATTGTGAAATTGGCGATACTTCATTGCAAGTAGAGATAAGAAAATCAGACAAAAGCCCACACGTCCAAGGAGGAAACAATACACACACAGAGAACACCGAGAGTTGTTTACCCGGTTCATTCACCGAGTTTCGTGAACTGATCAGGGGGCAATTGCCAAGCCAATATGTGTTAGACACCACTCTAATATGTTGCTGGATGCAGCTCCAGATGTGTGTTCAGCCGAAATTATGCTTATATAGTTATACGGGAAGCCCTAACTACATTAAGAAGAGATGCGATCAAAATTCAAAAACAAATCAAATCTCCAAGCACAAAGAGTGGGCAGACGGGCATTCCACCGGCCGCGCAGAGGCCGCCCTGCTTGGCGAAACTTCTTCGCCCACGAAGGAACTCCAGCGTGGTCGGCACCCAGGCGCGAGCGCACCGCCCGCACCTGGGCAGAAGCTTGCTCAGAGATTTTCCTCCTGATGCTGGCGGAGCTGCTCGGACTTAGACCCCTTTTCTTCCTTGTAGTTTAGGACTCAAATCCCAACGTCTCCCACCGGGACTGGCTGACGACATGAATCAGCCGTGGACTCCGCGCGGAGTGGAGACCTTCGAACACATTTCCCCCCATCCATATTGGCTTGACACTACCTCTTCTCTCCTCAAGTAATAAGGCGAGTTGAAAGTCAAACGATGTTGGACCTCTCAGGTGTTAGAGTCGGTCTTGCCATCCCCGGAGTCAGCTTCTACCTTGATTTCTCCCCGCAAGGTCTAACTTCGCTTTCTCCCTAAGCACCCGCCTTCCTCGCAATGCTTCCCCTTGAAACTCGGACACACCTTGTTTCTTGCATCGTCTGTATTTGGTCTGAATCCGCTCTGTTCAGGCACTTCGACTTCCACGCCACGTTGATCAGTTTTGAGTCCCCCAGCATACCGTTTCTTTGATGTCTCCCCTTTGGCGCCGACCAGGGATGGCAATCGGTCGGATGGGGTCGGGTCAGCCTCGGTCCGAAGTGCGTTTCTGGAAACACATTAAGCCTTGATAGGAATACAAACCGATCAGCCAATACCTTAGCCAAGTTTGGAGAATACCGATAAACTAAAAATCCAAGACCAAATCATTTCAAAAAGAGAAACCAAAAAAACCCTAATTGCAACTTGCAAACCATAAAAAATATCATCAAACCAGCGTAAAATTAATCAAACCACAAAATAATAGAGAGCTTATCATCAAATTAATTTAGGCAGAAAAAATAATTTGAACCGCACCTAGATAAATTCACAGCAAAATCTTAATAAGATAAGAGAGAAAAAACCTAAAATTGAAAGTTATCCTCAATACACCAGATGTATGGAGATTCAGAAGGAGTAGTAGAAAGACCTTCTCGGCCGGAGGACTGAAAGACGATGCGGGCATGGTCCCGGCAAGTGGTGGACTTGGTGAGCCTTTTGACCAAGGATGCCCCTTGGATTAACACGACGTGTGGCCGCGATGTACATTTCGTGCTCCGCAGGTTGCGTAACTCTGGAGTTCAATTCAAATTAAATTGCATGAAATCCAGCACAAAAAAGGCTAGGCAGCGAGGTTTTTTCTCTCTTATCTTATCAATCCTAAGTATAAGTTTGAAATTGATAGTTTTCCTTCTTAATCAATTTCCTTCATAACTCCTCTAAAAGGATGAGATGTCTAACCTCCAGAGAGAGAAAGGAGAGGCGCTGAGAAATAAAAAATGATTTGTATTGTAAAACCTCCCAAATTTTATTGTATCCTGAATGATTTATATGCAACGTACTGACAAGCTAGCACTTGATCGGAGAATAAAAATGAAAATAAGTTTAAAGAAATGATGGATGGATCGATCGACGCAGTTTCGGAGCATAGAAATTGCCGATGGGATTTGGGGATCAGATCATATGTATCGATGATCTTAGGATACCGATCAAGTAGAAAATTATCCCGAATTTGATTTTTAATGGATAGTCTCGAAGCGGATCAAATTCATTAAATGTCCGACATCCCTGACACCAACCGACAATTCTTAGCCTCCATTGCGTTCCGCGGAACGAACATCGACATTGTAGGTAGAGTGCGATGTCTCCTTAACCCCAAGGGAACCAACGCACTAGGCCACTTTTGTGACTTCCCAAGATTACCGGGATGAAAAGGACACCGTACCCTTCGTGCTTCAAGTTATCCCACAGAAATCACCCTTCTCCTGGAATCGTGAACATGCGTCGCGTTGTGTAGTTGTAAAGCGGCCGATTAGGTGTCTTCGTCATCACGTCCCCCTTACCTTTGACCTTGAATAAGCTGGCGTAGCCAAGGATAGATAACCCCAAAGTCTCCAGTTTTGTGCCCGCTCATTGATTCTACATCCCCGCTAGCATGACAGAAGCTCCAGAATGGGACACCAATCTTCACCAAACTTCTATCCCCCCTAGGATTAATGCATCTGCAATCAAGATAAGGTAATCCACACACGTGTGCACGACCGCCTTACCCGGGCAGTCATGGCTGATATGCCCCGATGGCACACAATTGTAGCAGCTGGGCCTTTTTCCCCTTTTTCAGGTCTTCCCCTATTTCTCTCCACCCTAAGTGCAGCCCCGTCTATGGATTAGATTCTCCCCTTTTCTCTTTCCTTCGCAAGTTTCACCTTTGAATAATGATCTCTACAACCTCCGTATCCACCGATCCTATCCTTTGACGTCCTAGGCCGTGTGGCAGTAAGCCCTCCCGACTCTCAGGCGATGATTTTAGTGGGGAAACAAGCTAGCACTTCATCGGAGAAAGTAATATCAACACTTTTCAATTGGTCCACCGTACCTTTGAAATTGCCGAGTATGACTAGGCCTCTCTCCAGCCCTCGACATCTTCGCATCCGCGAACCTCTTTATCGATGCACCTTATTGATATTCGACGGCTTCTCATACATGTCCGGCGGCGTTTGTGGCGACTCCGCCGTTGTCTTGGCCTCCGTAGCGTTTCCGTCTCAGCATTACCAAGTTAGGGCACGCTCAGCAATGCTGACGCCTTCCGATCCGGTGTCTCCAAATCCCCTTGTGACATGTCTTTCGGGGCTTGGCCTTCAAGGGTCCATAAAGATCCTTACAATAAAGGTAGTCTTCAAATCCTTATCTTCCAAAAATGTGGAATACACACCGTTGAATTTCTCGATTGAGTGTTACGTCTGATTGCTTCACCAAAATCCCCAAGAGACGCGATTCAAAATTAATCAACTAATGAAAAAGGTTTTGAATGCCAAGTCGGTACCAATGCTCGATACCAATTTTCTCCTGAATTTCAAGATACTGATTTGCGGTCAAGATAGGGAAATCAACACACCGCACACGTACAAGAAAGAGAACAATGGCGCACAAGAACACAAGAATTATTTACCCGGACCGTTGGCGATACTCGTAAACTAGGTAGGGAAATTGCAGAGAGCCGATATGTCTAGACACCTTCTAGTGTGTTGCTACAATGACTACAATATGTTCTAGGCCGAAATTATGCTTATATGGTTATCCAAGGGAAGTCCTAAGCTCAGTTTAAGAAGAAATACAATCAAATCACAAAAACAAATCAAATCTTAAGACACGGAGATCGCGCGCGGCGCGCCCTGGCACCAAGGCCGCCGCCTGGCCGCCCTCAAGGCCAGCGCGGCCGCCTGCGGCCGCCCAGCATGGCAGGGACTTCTTCCACCCACAAAGGAACTCCAGCACGCCAGCCCTCTACCACGGCAGCGGTCGCCCTCCTGGCAGGGAGCTTCCTCTCGAGATTTTCCTCCTTCAATCTGGCCGACTGCTCCAAGCTAAGCCCCTTTTCTTCCTTGTAGTTTGAGACTCCAATCCCGCTCGAAGAACGTTAGAAGCTCCTCACGAGAAGCGAAGCTTTCCAATGTTAAAACATGTGACGGAGGATGTAATATCATTAGCAGTTTTTATCTGTCGTAAATGTGATGTAAGTGGACCTACAATGAATTATTTACATCTATAAAATGATATACATGTTCAAGTTTGAATTGATTTAAACACAGAGGTGACTTCCAAACATAATCATGGAGATGAATATGTGACCATCTTGAACTCAGCAACAAGTAGAGGTAGAATTTCAGCGTTGCATTACATCTCTTAATCCTTATTGCGTCTTCATTATTGTTTAAAGACAACATTTTATTTAACTATAACATTTTACTTTTAAAATTTTGTCCAGATGAGCTCCTGGAAGTATATAGGGAAAACCTGAACTGTCCTTATTAGATGGCCGGACTGCGAAGAAACGTTCAGCACGTTACTATTTCCAATGATGAGAAGGATAAATTTTCTGCTGTTGCAAAAGCTATCAAACAAATCAAGCGAGAGAGACTAGATGACTAGTAAAAAGTTACCTGATTGGCAGTTTATTTTTAGACATTTAAGTCTTCATTTTACATCAGTACTCTTTTCAAATTTTGCAATTTTCTTTTCCAGGTTCAAATTATTATTTGTTAGTGATTTTATTGGATATTGTGTCAGTGTGAAACATCTTCAAAAGTATTGTCAAAAATATTATTTTAGAATATTTGATTAGAAATAAATCTTTCGAATATTTGATACAGAAAGAAAATTACCAAATTCTATGCGGTGTATTATCTATGCTTATTTTCAAACTAGGCGGCGATAGTCACATGAAAATCCTGCGTAGACGAGAAAAATATTTGATGGTAGTTTCATTATATTGCCATAATTTTTTTGAAAAAGAGATTGCAGGATTGAACAAGAGAATGATTTTGGAGGCCTGAAACTCCAATTCATATCAGTGCAGTCTACAAATACATGAAATCCTAAATCAATCCCACATGGTTTAACCACTCAAAAACGTTAAGTGTTTGAAAAAAAATGTCTTTAAATAATTAAATATTGTTGTTCATAGGTTTCCAAAATAAATGTTTATTGTGTTATTTTCTTTATAATTAAACATATTTTAGTGAGGAAAAATTTTCTTGGCAATAGATATAAATTCCTTGGTAAACTTATTTTCATAAGGGAAAAACTTTCCTTGGCAAGACTTAGGAAATTTCCTTATCAAACAAGGCGTCGATAACTGCCTCTGGAATGGAATTATTGGCAATTTACCAAGGAAACATCACAATATGTCCTTTATAATTTACCAAGAAAATTGTCAAGGAGTTTTTCCTTGATAATTATTGATTTATTATTCAAAAAAAAAAATGATTTTCCTTGGAAAATTTTGCCTGCAAAATTACACTACTACATTTTAGAAGCTGGTAGACGGCTAAAAATTATGCGTTTGGGGCTATTTTATGTTGCATTAGCTCTAATGCAAGCGCGGACTGAACGCCCAGTATGGTTACGTTCCATCAGGTCAACAAATTTTTAACATTTTGTTAAACAATTCCAGTTTTTTTGGCGATGATTGAATAGAACACTGAAGGTAAAGTTGATACCAGAAACTACAGGTTCGATTAATAATCGGATTACAAGCTGGAAATTGAAAAATCAAATGTAGAAATCAGAAGAACAATTTTCTAGTTGTATACATTGGAACGAAGGATACGAAGTTTAAGGAGCTTGACGTATGTATTGACTAGGTACGAATGAATGAAGAGGGCTTTTAGGGTTTTAGATTTTATGGTATTTTGATTTGTGCCTTAATTAATGTGTGGACTTATAGATCTTCATGTGAGCTTCTATAAATAATGATTCAAGTGAAGTAGCCTCATGAAATTATTACCCATTCACTGCGGAGAAAATCATCATTCCCATGGACAAATTTCCTTGACGATACAATATAAATTACTTGGTAAACATATTTTAGTGAGGAAAAACTTTTCTTTGGCAAACTTAAGAACTTTATTGTTGGCAAACGAGGCGTCGATAATTTTCAATTCTGGAATGGAATTCCTTGGCAATTTACCAAGGACATTGTCGAGGAATATGCGCGGCAGAAGAAAATTGCCCTCAAGGAGTTTTTCCTTGATAATTACTAATTTATTATTCAAAAAAATAATTTACCTTGGAAAATTTTGCCTGCGAAATTACACTACTACATTTTTGAGCTATTGCAACACTAAAAATTGTTGCAATTCAGAGCCATTTTATGTTGCATTGGCTCAAATATTGTAGAATGCAAATTAGCGGATACTTACGGCTGAGTTTTCATTTACATAATATAACGACAAATTTTTAACATTTTATTAAACAATTCAATTTTTCGCAAATGATAAAATAGAAACTCTAAAGGTAAAAGTGATCTCCGAAACTACAAATTCAATTCAAAACCACCAATTTTCAACTAGAAATTGAAAAAGTCGAATATCAGATACGAAGAACAATTTTCTAGTTGTATACATTGGACAAGGAAATTCAAGAGACTCACAAAGCCCAATTGCTTGTGTGACTGATTTCAATCAATGAAGGGGCTTTTAGGGTTTTAGATTTTTATGGTATTTTGATTTGTGCCTTAATTAATGTGTGGACTTATAGATCTTATGTGAGCTTCTATAAATAATGATTTAGGTGAGATAGCCTCGTGAAATTATTCCTTTCACTACGGAGAAAAATCGTCATTTCCATGGACAAATTTCCTTAGCAATAGATGTAAATTCCTTTGGTAAACATATTTTAGTGAGGGAAAAACTTTCCTTGGCAAACTCAGGAAATTTCCTTGTCAAACAAGGCGTCGATAATTTTGCTATGGAATGGAATTCCTTGGCAATTTACCAGGGAAATGTGTCAAGGAATATATCCTTTATAATTTACCAAGAAAATTTTCAAAAAATTTTTCTTGATAATTACCTAATTATTATTCAAAAAAAAAAAATGATTTTACCTTGGAAAATTTTTACTGCAAAATTACCCAGCTACATTTTTAAGACAATCCCAACGGCTAAAAATTGTTGCAATTTGAGGCCATTTTATGTTGCAGTAGCTGTGATGCAAGCGCAAAATGAGCGTTTCACTGAGTTTTCATTCCATTAGGTCAACAAATTTTTAACATTTTGTTAAACAATTCAATTTTTTTTCGCGATGATTGAATAGAACACTAAAGATAAAGGTAATCTAGAAACTAGGAGCTGAGTGGGATCGCCAAATTCACTGGAAACAGAAAAATCAAAATCTGTCATCTCAAAAGAACAATTTTCTAGTTGTGTGCATTGGAACGACCGATACAAAGCCCACGAGCTTCGATTCCTTGTTGACTAATTCGATCAATGAAAGAGGCTTTTAGGGTTTTTAGATTTTTATGGTATTTTGATTTGTGCCTTAATTAATGTGTGGACTTCACAGGCTTTATATGAGCTTCTATAGATGGCATCGTTCAGGTGAGGTAAGCCTCAAGAAATTATTCCTTTCACTACGAAAAAATGGCGTGCCATGGACAAATTTCCTTGGCAATAAATATAAATTTCTTGGTAAACATATTTTAGTGAGGAAAAAAACTTTCCTTGGCAAACTTAGGAAATTTCCTTGTCAAACGAGGCGTCGATGATTTTCGTGTAGAATGGAATTCCTTGGCAATTTACCAAGGAAAGTGTCAAGGAATGTGTCCTTTATAATTTACCAAGAAAAATTGTCAAGGAGTTTTTCCTTGATAATTGCCTGATTTATTATTCAAAAAAAAAAGAAATTCCTTGGAAAGTTTTTGCTTCAGAAATTAAACTGCTACATTTTTGAGCTAATGCAACACTAAAAATTGTTGCGGTCAGTACCCATTTTATGTTGCAGTAACTGTAATGCAGGGCGTAAAATGAGCGTTTCGTGCAACGGTTTCGTTACGTGAGGTCTATAGCTAAGCGACAATTTTTTAACATTTTATTATAAACAATTCAATTTTTTCGAATGATTGAATAGAACACTAAAGGTAAATGTGATCTACAAAAATAGGAACCAATTCAAAATCGCAAACTTCAGCTGGAAATTGAAAAATCAAATATCCAAATACAAAGAACGATTTTCTAGTTGTGTGCGTTGGAATGGGACCCATACGGAGACCAGCAAGCTTCAATTACCTTATCGACTGGGTTGGATGAGCGAAAGGGCTTTTAGGGTTTTAGGTTTTTATGGTATTTTGATTTATGCCTTAAATAATGTGTGGACTTTTAGATCTTATGTGAGCTTTGCATTACAAATAATGAATTCAGGTGAGGTAGCCTCATGAAATTCTTCCATTTCACTTGCAAAAAAAATCGTCATTGCCATGGACAAATTTTATTGGCAATGAGGATATGCAAATTACTTGGTAAACATATTTTAGTGAGGAAAAACTTTTCTTGGCAAGGCTAGGAAATTTACTTGTCAAACGAGGCGTCAATGATTCGCCTCGTGGAATGGAATTCCTTGGCAATTTACCAAGGACGTGTAAGAGGAACTACTCCTTTATAATTTACCAGGAAAATACTCAAGGACTTTTCCTTGATAACCCTCATTTCCTAAGTCAAAAAAAATGATTTTCCTTGGAAAATTTTTATGAAACTGCACTACTACATTTTTGAGCTAATGCAAGACACCAAAATTTGTTCCCATTAAGAGGGCCATTTTATGTTGCATTAGCTTCTAATATGCAATCCAGAATGACCGTTTCATAATGCATTGCATCATAGGTATAGTGCAACAACAAATTTTTAACATTTTGTAAACAATTCAATTTTTTCACGATGATTGAATCAACGCTAAAGGTAAAGGTGATCTCAGAAACTACCAACCCAATTCAAAAGTCACCAAATTTCACTGGAAATTAAAAAATCAAATGTCAAATGGGAGGATAATTTTCTAGTTGTATACATTGGGAGAACAGGACCCATAGGGAGCTCACGAGGCTCAATTACCTTTGTTGACTCCGTTCAATCAATGAAGGGGCTTTTAGGGTTTTTAGATTTTTTTGGTATTTTGATTTGTTCCTTAATTAATGTGTGGACTTATAGATCTTATATGAGCTCCTCTTGTAAATAATGATTTAGGTGAGGTGGCCTCATGAAATTATTCCTTTCACTACAAAAAAAATCGTCATTTCCATGGACAAATTTCCTTGGCAATAGATATAAATTCCTTGGTAAACATATTTTAGTAGAGAAAAAACTTTCCTTGGCAAACTTAGGAAACTTCCTTCTGGCAAAGGAGGCGTCGATAATTTTTCAATTATGGAATGGAATGACTCAGCAATTTACCGGGAAACCTCGCGAATGTGTCCTTTATAATTTACCAAGAAAATACTCAAGGAGTTTTTCCTTGATAATTATTGATTTATTATTAAAAAAAAAATGCATTTTCCTTGAAATATTTTATCGCAAAGATTACACTACTACATTTTTGAGCTAATGCAACACTAAAAATTGTTGCGTTAAGCCATTTTATGTTGCAGTAAGGGCTATAATGCAACGCAAATATGGCGTCTTTCGTACGGTTCCAAACTCTCATTCAGTCAACAAATTTTTAGCGTTTTTATTGGCAACAATTCAATTTTTTTCGCAATGATTGAATGAGACCACTGAAGGTAAAGGTGATCTGCAGGAAACTACCGAATCGATTCAGAATCGCCAGATTCGCTGAAATTGAAAAATCAAATGTCAAATCGGAGAAAACAATTTTCTAGTTGTATACATTGGAAAACAGCCAAGGAAATTGTCAAGGAATATCTCCTTTATAATTTACCAAAAAAATTGTCAAGGAGTTTTTCCTTGATAATTGCTAATTTGTTATTCAAAAAAATGATTTTCCCTTGGAAAATTTTGCTGTTAGAATATATTACATTACTATCGTTTTTAACTTAACAGAACGGCTGAAAGATATTGCGTTAAAGATAATTTTCTGCGTGGCTGTAATGCAGACAAAATGAGGGTTCGTGAGTTGCGTTGCAATTGGTACATAGTGCAACGACAAATTTTTAACATTTTGTTAAACAATTCAATTTTTCAGCAATGATTGAATAGAACACTAGAGGTAAAGGTGATCTCCAAAAACTGCAAAATTCGGTTCAAATTCATCAAATTCACTGGAAATTGAAAAATCAAATGTCAAATCAGAAGAACAATTTTCTAGTTGTGTGGTTGAAGCAACCGATGCAAAGCTTCGGGGCTTGGATTGCTCTGTCGAGCTATGTTCGATCAATGAGTGAACTTTGCAGTTTTTAGGTTTTTATGGTATTTTGATTTGTGCCTTCAATAATGTATGGACTTTTAGATCTTATATGAGTTTCTATAAATAATAATATTGGTGAGGTAGCCTCATGAAATAATTCCTTTAGCTCAAAAAAAATCGTCATTGCCATGGACAAATTTCCTTGGCAATAGATATAAAATTTCTTGGTAAACATATTTTAGTGAAGAAAAACTTTCCTTGGCAAATTTAGGAAATTTCCTTGTCAACATTAGGCGTAAAGCATTTCAATATCAGAATGGAATTCCTTGGCAATTTACCAAAGATATTGTCAAGGAATATGTGTTTTATAATTTACCAAGAAAATTTCCAAGGAGTTTTTCCTTGATAATTCCTAATTTATTATTCAAAAAAAAAAATTATTTTCCTTGGAAAATTTTACTATCAAAAATACAGCTGCTACATTTTTGAACTAATGCAACACTAAAAAATATTTCGTCAAGGCCATTTTATGTTGGTGAGCTGTAATGTGAGCGCAAAAGTGACCCGTTTCTTACGATTTCATTTAGTAGGTCTACAAATTTTTAAAATTTTGTTAAACAATTCAATTTTTTCAGCGATGATTGAATAGAACACTAAAGGTGAAGGTAATATACAAAACTACCGATCCAATTGGAAATAGCCAGATTCACTGGAAATTGAAAAATGAGATGTCAAATAAGAAGAACAATTTTCTAGTTGTATACATTGGAACGACCGATACAAAGCTCGCGGATTACAAATCCTTGTGGAGGCTTCGATTGAATAGAATTAAAAGGGGCTTTTAGGGTTTTAGGTTTTTATGGTATTTTGATTTGTGCCTTATATAATGTGTGTACTTTTAGATCTTCTATAGAGCTTCTATAAATAATGATTTAGGTGAGGTAGCCTCATGAAATTATTGCTTTAGCTGCGAAAAATCGTCATTGCCATGGTAAAACAAGTTCATTTGGCAATAGATATAAATTCCTTGGTAAAGACATATTTTAGTGAGGAAAAACTTTCCCTATTTGGCAACTTAGAAAATTTCCTTGTCAAGCGAGGGCGTGGATAGCTACAATATGGGAATGGAATTCCTTGGCAATTTGCAAGGAAAGTGTACAAGGAATGTCTCCTCTATAATTTACCAAGAAAAATTGTCAAGGAGTTTTTCCTTGATAATTCCTTAACTTATTATTCAAAAAAAAATTCCTTGGAAAATTTTGCTTTCGAAATTAAACTACTACATTTTTGAACTAATGCGACACTAAAAATTGTTGCGTTAAGCCATTTTATGTTGCATTAAGCCCTGATGCAGCGTAAAATGACCGTTTCATCAATTTCCATTCCATAAGGTCTGGTGCAGCGACAATTTTTTAACATTTGTGAACAATTCAATTTTTTCGGAATGATTGAATAGAACACTAAAGGTAAAGGTGATCTACAAAATACCGATTCGGTTCAAAATCGCCAGATTTCACTGGAAATTGAAAAATCAAATGTCAAATCGGGAGAACAATTTTCTAGTTGTATACATTGGAACGACCGATACGAAGCTTTCGAGCTTCAATGCCTTCTTGTGGACTCCGTTCGATCAGCGAAGGAGTTTTTAGGGTTTTAGGTTTTTATGGTATTTTGAAATGTTGCCTTAAATAATGTGTGGACTTTTAGATCTTATATGAGACTATATAAATAATGATTTAATGAGGTAGCCTCATGAAATTATTCCTTTTAGTTAAAAAAAATGGTCGATTTGCCATGGACAAATTTCCTTGGCGTAGATATAAATTGCTTGGTAAACATATTTTAGTGAGGAAAAACTTTTCTGTTTGGCAAACTTAGGAAATTTCCACTGCTCAAACGAGGCGTCGAATAATTGGCTGTTGAAATGGAATTCCTTGGCAATTCCCCAAAGAACATTATCAAGGAATATATCCTTTATAATTTACCAAGAAAATTGTCAAGGAATTATTACTTGATAATTACTAATTTATTATTCAAAAAAAAAATGATTTTCCTTGGAAAATTTTGCCTGCAAAAATTACACTACTACATTTTTGAACTAATACAACAGCAAAATTCTTGCATACAAGGGCCATTTTATGTAATTAGCTGCTTTTAATTACAAATCAGAAATGACCATGCATATGATTGAGTTGCATTCAGTATAAGTGCGCGACAAATTTTTAACATTTTATTAAACAATTCAATTTTTTCGCAATGATTGAATAGAACACTAAAGGTAAAGGTGATCTCCGAAACTATCGATTTCGGTTCAAAATACACCAACTTCCCAGAAATTGAAAAATCAAAATATCAAATTAGAAGAATAATTTCCTAGTTATATACATTGGTTCAAAAAACAGATACGAAGCTCACGGGCTTTGATTTGCTCTTTGTTGACTCCGTTCGATAAATAAAAGGGCTTTTAGGGTTTTAGATTTTTTTTGCATTTAAATTTGTGCCTTAATTCATATATGTGAACTTTTAGATTTTATATAGAGCTTCTATAAATAATGAGTTTAATGAGGTAGCCTCGTGAAATTATTCCTTTCACTATGAAAAAAATCGTCATTGCCATGGACAAATTTCCTTGGCAATAGATATAAATTATTTGGAAAACATATTTTAGTGAGGAAAAACTTTCTGTTGGCAAACTTAAGAAATTTACTTGTCGCGAGATCGATAAAGTTTTCAAAGTATGGAATGGAATTCCCTGGCAACTTACCAAGGAAACTGTAAAAGAGAATGTGTGTTATAATGCTGCAAGAAAATTGTCAAGGAGTTTTTTCTTGATAATTCCTGATTTATTATTAAAAAAAAATGATTTTCCTTGGAAAATTTTTATGTGAAATTACACTACTACATTTTTTGAACTAATCCAAGCACTAAAAATTGTTGCGTAAGGGGCCGTTTTATGTTGCGTAGCTCTTTGTAGCGCGGAATGACGTTTTCATACGGTTCCGGTTTACATAATACAGATTTTTAAAATTTTGTTAAACAATTCCATTTTTTCACAATTATTGAATGAGAACACTAAAGGTAAAGGTGATGTCAGGAACTGCCAATTCGATTCAAAATAGCCAGATTCACTGGAAATTGAAAATTCAAATGTAGAATCACAAAGAACAATTTTCTAATTGTATACATTTAAAACGGGATATGAAGCTCACAGGCTTCAATTATTGCCGAGCTCCGTTCGATCAATAAAGGGGCTTTTAGGGCTTTAAGTTTTTATGGTATTTTGATTTGTTCCTTAAATAATGTGTGGACTTTTAAATCTTATATGAGCTTCTATAAATAATGATTTAGGGTGAGGTAACCTCATGAAATTATTCCTTTCACTACGGAAAAAATTGTCAATCTAAAGGGAACAAACTTTCTTTGCAGTGCAGGTATAAATTCCTTGGTAAACATATTTTAGTGAGGAAAAACTTTCCTTGGCAAACTTAGGAAATTCCTTGTAAAGCGAGGCGTCGATATTTCAATCTGGAATGGAATTCCGTGGCAATTTACCAAGGAAATTGTCAAGGAATGTGTCCTTTATAATTTACCAAGAAAAAATTCTAGGAGTTTTTCTTTGATAACACCTAAACTATTGTAAAAATGATTTTCCTTGGAAAATTTTGCCAGCGAAATTACACTACTACATTTTTGAGCTAATGCAACACTAAAACTTGCCCCATCAAGGCCATTTTATGTTGCATTAGCTCTAATGCAACGCAAAATGACCCGTTAGTCATACAGTTCCGGTTTGCATCAGGTCTCATGCGACGACCAAGTTTTTAACATTTTGTTCAAGCAATTCCAATTTTTCCGCAATTGATTGAATAGAACACTAAAGGTAAAGGTGATCTCTGGAAAATACCAATTCAATTCAAAATTGCCAAGTTAACTGAAAATAAAAAACCAAATGTCAAATCAGAAGAACAATTTTCTAGTTGTATACATTGGAGAACGAGCGGACCAAGAGTGGGAGCTTCGATATTGTAGACTCCGTTACGATAAAAATAAAAGGGCTTTTAGGGTTTTAGGTTTTTTATGGTATTTTGATTTGTGCCTTAATAATTGTGTGGACTTTTAGATCTTATATGAGCTTCTATAAATAATGATTTAGGTGAGGTAGCCTCATTAAATTATTCCTTTCATTTGCGAAAAAAATTGTCATTGCCAGGTGGAAAAATTTCCTTAGCGGTCATATAAATTCCTTGGTAAACATATTTTAGTGAGGAAAACTTTCTGTTGGCAACTTAGGAAATTTCCTTGTAAAACAAAGGGCGTCGATAATTTCGCTATTAGAATGGAATTCCTAGGCAATTTTTGGGGAAAATTCTCAACGAATCTATTCTTTATAATTTACCAGAGAAAACTCTCAAGGAGTTTTTCCTTGATAATTATAATTTATTATTAAAAAAAAATGATTTTCCTTGAAAAATTTTTCTTGCGAAATTACACTACTACATTTTTGAGCTAATGCAACACTAAAAATTGTTGCGTTAAGGCCATTTTATGTTGCGTAGCTCTAATGCGCGCAGAATGTGACCCCATCATTACGGTTGCCCATTAGGTCTAGTGCAACGACAAATTTTTAACATTTTGTTAAACTTAACCAACTTCAGCAATAATTGAATGGAACACTAAAGGTAAAGGTGATATCGGAAACTACCGAGTTTCGATTTCATCGCCAGATTCACTGGAAATTGGAGAGTCAAATATTGGAATCGAGAGAACAATTTTCTAGTTGTATACATTTGACCGGGCTACAAAGCTCACGGACTTCAAATTCCTTATCGACTCTGTTCGATGATAAAGGGGCTTTTAGGGTTATAGGTTTTTATGGTATTTTGATTTGTGCCTTAAATAATGTGTGGACTTTTAGGATCCTGTATGAGCTTCTATGATAATAATTTGGGTGAGGTAGCCTCATAAAATTATTCTTTTTGATAAAAAAAAATTGTCATTGCCATGGACAAATTTCTTGGCAAATAAATATAAATTCCTTGGTAAACATATTTTAGTGAGGAAAAACTTTCCTTTGCAAACTTAGGAACCTTCCTTATCAAACAAGGCGTCGATAATTCAACTATGGAATGAAATTCTTTGGCAATTTACCAAGAAAATTGTCAAAGAATATGTTATTTTTATAATTTACCAAGAAAATTGTCAAGGAGTTTTTCTTTGATAATTCCTGATTTATTATTCAAAAAATAAAAATGATTTTCCTTGGAAAATTTTGCATAGAAACACACTGCATTTTTGAGCTAATGAACATAAAAAATACTGGTCAAGGCCATTTTATGTACATAGCTCTAATGCAGACGGCAAAGATCGTCATTCCATGGACAAATTTCCTTGGCAATAGATATAAATTATGGTAACATATTTTCATGAGGAAAAACTTTGCTTGACGACTTAGGAAATTTCCTTGTCGAACGAGGCGTCGATAATTCGGCTGTTGAATGGAATTCCTTGGCGATTTACCAAGGAAATTGTAAGGAATGTGTCCTTTATGATTTATAGAAAATTTAAGAAATTATTCTGCCTTGATAATTAGTAATTTGCTATTCAAAAAAAAAAAGAAGTGATTTTCTATGGAAAATTTTGCCTGCGAGATTGACGAATAATTTCCTTGGTATAAATAAAATATTATTTATATGATTAAATATATTGCAAATATATTTGTATAATTAAATAAATATTTATTCAAAAATCATTTAAATTAGTAATTAAAAAAAATATTAAACATACATTAAAGAAATATGTATTTATAATTATTAATGAATTATTTTTAAAATACCACCACACCACCACCACCTTCAACCACCATTAACCACCGATCAACCATCAGGTCAACGACCTTCCACCACCTTTCCCTACCGTCAACCACTACCACAAAAACACACACACATACACACACGCGGCACACACATCAGCACACACGACTCACAAACCAGATCCCAGAGTAACACACACATACACACACACACACATCAGTACACATAGTTGCCGGAATTAATGTTGGGGAAGTTCCCAGGAGCGGGCAAGCAGGACGTCGATTTTTGTGAATGTGAGGTGTCGCTGAGAGAGCCAGGCAACAACCACCAGGTCTCGTTCCATCACATCAACACTGAACACCGACAAATCGATACCATTTAATTTGTAATAAATTCCAGTCCATAAATGCCTCTACATTTATTGGAAGTATCATCTCCTTCCTAGGACCAATGCATCGAAGCCATGCAGAGAGATGGTAGTGGGTGGCCGGATTTGGTAGTAGAGAGAGAAAAAGAGTGTGTGTGTGTGTGTGTGTGTGAGAGAGAGAGAGAGAGAGAGAGAGAGAGAGAGAGAGAGAGAGAGAGAGAGAGTTTGTGTGTTGAGGAAAGTGGAGGATAAAGAGAAAATTAAGAATGTGAAATAGTTTTGTTTTGATGAATTTCTGGACCATTTGGATGTTTATGATTAATGGTCCAGATTGATTAAGGGATCAATTTATGTGAACATTTGTAAGCCAATTAAAAAAGGATGTCATGTTTTTGTAAAAAAAATCACTACTAACTATCATCTCAAATAGTTTTATTAATCCAAAAAAATATTAAAAAAAATTAAATGCTATTGTCCGTCCCTCTTTTTTTCTATTATATACTTTCATTTCATTAAAAATTCTTAACTTTTTTATATAACTTTTTGTAAAAATTTAGCACTACTAACTAATATACCTCCACTCCCCTAGTATTGCCCATTAATCCAAGACACTGTTTGCCAACACCTTTCATAATTTTAATTGGGCTGAATATGATATTTTAATAAAATGCTATGAAAAGAATGAGTGTAGAAAGAATGAGTGGAGGTGTGTGGCGTATAAATTATAATGGTGTTTGTGATCTTATTAAAATAATGAGGTAGGAGAGAGAATGAAAGTGGGGTAGTGAATATTTTATTAATATAAAGTTTCCTTCTTTGGAGTGCGGACATTAAGCGGACGCCTAAGCCAAGGCTGACACAATTTCGCGCCCAAAATAAAGGCGTTTAATATTAGCGGGACGGAGGGAGTATCAAATAGTTTTATTTATCCAAAAAAAAAAAAATTAAAAAAGTAAATGATATTGTCCGTCCCTCTTTTTTCTATTATATACTTTCATTTCTTTAAAAATTCTTAACATTTTTTATTTAATATTTTGTAAAAAATTTCACTACTAACTAACATCTCAAATTATTTTATTTATCCAAAAAAAAAAAATCATATCTACCAAATTGGAATTTTGGGTGATACTCCAAGGAATTTAAAAAGGAAATTTTCCTAGGAAATATATTCCTTGGTAAATTCCTTGAAATTCACCATGGAAAAAGTATTTCTTGATATTTCCATCAGAAATTACAATGGAAAATATTTTCTTGGTAAATTCCTTGCAAATTTCCTTAGAGAAATTTCTCCTTCCTAAATTCCTCGGAATTCACCTTGAAAAAAGAATTCATTGGTATTTTCCTCATTATTTGCAGGAAATAAAATTTCTAGGTAAATTCCTTGGGAATTACCATGGAAAAAAGTTTCCTCAGTAAACTGTCGTCACTAATCCACAGTTTTTTCGTAGTGTTTTTTAATGGCTAAATTTTTAATTCATTCTTAATAATATATATATATCCCGCACACTAATTAGTGCATGAAGTATAACTTTTGAATTGCAATAAAATCCTTCTGAAGTTTAATATGGAGATGAATATAATACAATTAATTAATTAAAAACACAAAAAAGCATACTGTTTATAAGAAACCTTAATTTGTAGAAGTACACACATGAACCACCGGTATAAATTCCGGCATACAATTACGTACGTTAGGGTACTTGCCCTGATTTACTGATGATGAAAATAACAGAACACCCATTACAACATAATCCCTACATTTATTGCAAAAACAAGAAAAATGCAATTCATTAGCATTTTCCCCATTATTTAGTAGCATATATTATCTCTGTTACAAAATAAATGTTTGAAATTTTTTCAAATTTGCTCTCAATCAAAAGCAAGTTAGAATTTTTTTCGTACATTCATTTTGAAACGGAGGGAAGGAGTAATTTAATTAATTTTTGGTCTGGGATTTGGTTGCTGCAGCTGCCTGGGCAGCAGCATGAGTCTTTTTAGCAGCTTCAATGAGTTGTTTTTGTTGCTGGGCAGTGGGACAAGTATTGTAGTAGCAGATGCACATTTGCGTGATGCCTTTCCATTGACAACCGCCATGAGCAGCACCCTCCCAGTTCTTGCATTGGTTATCACAGTTGCCTGTGTTTCCACAATACCCTGACCATGTCTGGCTTGGTTTCTCACATAGTCCTTCCACCGTTGCCATTTCTGCACGCGCGCGCACACACACGGTAAGTTGCATTAGTATTCTAGAAATTTTATGCATGTCTCTAGAATAGTGAGTTTTAACTAATCATTTTTGTCTCTGTATTAGCTACAAAACAATGACAACTCTATACATCTACGAATAATTATGAGCAATGTTAGGGTTACAAAGAATAACTAATAATGGTATATAATTAAGCCAGTAAATTAAAAACAATTAAACAAGCAATGTGAAAGGTCCTGTTTACTCTAAATCAAATTAAAGGTTAGACAGTTAAGGTTTGACAGCTGAGGTGAAATCTTAGCTGTCAGAGGTTAACTGGTTTTAAAGATTGGAGTTAAATGTGCAGCGGAATAAAAGTGTTTGAAATAATGTAAAGACAAGTGAATAGTGTATGTGTGTGTATATGTGTGTGTGTGTTGTGTGATAATACCAATTGAACACAAGGAATTTTAAGGTGGTTCAGAGTTCACTCCTCCTACGTCCACCCTCACTGTCAACCTTGACAAGTGAGATCAATCCACTTAAATCTAGTTCCCGTTAAGATTTACAAAGGATTGAATAGGCAAGTTCCTTGAACTTCCTCTTCCTAATAAGTACAGTCTATTAGGGATCAAGCTCTAATCTGAGCTATTCTCACTACCCACTTAAAGTCAGTCTTAAGGGGTTCTTACAAATCAGTTTATACACATGAGATCAGTTACAAGTGTCTTAATATTGTTTTGATTGTTGGTTGCGCAGGTTGAGAAGGTTTGGATGCAAGGTTTGTAGAAGTTGGGTGTGTGTGAAAAGGGGGTTAAGTCTTCGAGATCTTGGAGAGTTCCTTTTATAAGCTAGGAAATAGCCGTTGGAGGAGACAAGGAGACAAGGGAGTGAATGCATGTTGGAGTTGCATTTAGGGCCTTTGTTGGCTGGAGAATGCATTAGCTGGAATGCGCAACCAGGCATGTGATTATTATGAAGATGAGCTGGCAACATCTGTATGGAGAGATTGGGCAAGGCACATCTTGGTCATCACAGGAATTCTTCATTCTTTGCGATGTTGAAGATCATAGTTTGTTGAGGGATGAAGTCTTTCTTTGTGAGAGAACCTTAGCTGTCAGAGCTAAGTTCTTGATCTAGAAGGTTTAGGCAATATGTAAAGTATCATACTACACATGTAATTAGATACATTAATGTATATGAGTGGTTTTGAGTGATATCTTTGTGGGATAATTGAATCATAGCTGTCCAGTTGATATATATAGAATTGTAGATTGAAGTTGATGGCTTAGGCGTCGAGGTCATATGTTATCTTGGCTGTCAGATAACATATGATATATTTCTTTGTCAAAACCTATGGTAACTATGTGGCTTACATAGTTAGGTCCTAACAATTTCCCCCTTTTTGGCAAAGTAATATATCTAATAAAGATATAACCTGCAAGATACTCAAGAATGAATATACCAATGAAGATGAGAACAATCTTCTTGATTCAATCAACTGAGTCTTTAAAACAAAACATATTATCCAAAATAAACAATGTTTTAAAAGCAGGAATTAAAGGTAGGGATTTAAAAGAGGACTTATCCAAAAAGACATAACATTTTCTTAAGAAAATTCATCTCTTTCTCTTCTTCTTGCTGCAAGGATCTCCTCTCTTTCTGCAAGTAGCACTCTCTTCATCTTGTCCTCAACACCTCTGTAGTACATCTCATTGTTCCATTCCCAGCTCATCTCATCATCATAGGTGAAGGTTTGGTTTTGCCTTTCCTTGAGAACAGCTTTGGACAAGGGCTCTTCATCATTTCTCAATCTCATAGTACCCCATAAGGGAGCCTTCTTTGGTTTTGAGCTTTGACCCCTTGTTCCTGCAAATAGGTTAGAAAAGAAGGGGTTTGATTGAAGAGTGATGGGTTGTTGAGTTTGAGGTGGATCGGTTGAGACGGTGAGAACGGTAGAGGTTGAGAGTTGATGCTTTGTTTCATCACAGGAGCACTATCTTCATCATCACTTGACACAATAACATTTGGAGCGGCACCAAGGCTCTTTTTCCCAGGTTCACAGCTTCTTCATCAGATTCAATGGCCTTTCTTTTGGAGGCCTTCCTCTCAGATTTTGACACAGTTGAGGCTTCCAAAATGTGTCTCATCTTGGTTATCATTGACCTTGTAAATCTTTGCATGTCTGTAATGGTCACATGATATGGGGGCACAAAAGTTGAAGGATTGAAGTTTGGAGGAAGGTTGGATTGGAGAGATCTTGTGTTTAGGGGGATGAAAGAAGAGTGCTGAAGATGAAGGGAAACATAGGCATCGAGGCTTGGTCTTGTAATGACGGCCATGATAATGGATTTATTGAGGCAAATCCTCCAATACATTTCTTTGGCAAGCTCAATGCTCAGGGCATACACCAGGGATGAAGGCATATAAATGCATTCATTGATATTTGAAAGAGAGGAGTTTGGGAGAACAACATTTCCCAATCTATTATGGTAGAGATATCCATGAAGTTGGGTAGTAAGGGGGCTTTGTGAAAGAAGGAGTTGGGAATAGCTATTCTGTACTTTTTCCATTCCTCATGGGCAAACACTATGAGGCCACATCTATTCCTTGCATGAATCATAATGGAATTTTTGCTTAACAGCCAAGGATTGGAGACTAGGTGAGGATTGGCAATTTCAGGGAAATGGGAAATATCCTTCAATCTTTGGTGGGCAGCCATGATAGAGGGGAAGGAAAAGTCAATGTCACAATCTAAAATCCAAGGTTCACAAGTAGGAAGGATTTCAGATTCAAGGGAGGGATCAACAGTTTCTTGGTTTTGATCAGTCTCACTAGGTTTAAATTGAGATTCTTGACCAGATTGAGGTTCAGGATCAAGAATGGGTTGAGGTTCAGTTTCAGGAATGGGTTCAGGAGCATGAATGGGTTCTGGTTCAGGAATGGGTTCAGGTGCAGGAATGGTTTCAGGTGCAGGAATGGTTACTTTCTTGGCCAAATCTCTGTGTTTGATAAGTTTCAAGGCTTTTTGGGTTTCTTCCTCTGTTAGCACTTGTCTTAAGTAATAGATAACAGCAGGGACATGCAAGGGATCCTCTAAGGAAAGTCCTTCAGAAGCCTTGAAAATGTTTTCAGGGATGGGGGAAGGATCTGAGGGACTGTCAGAGGGAGATTCTTGACTTGAGAGAGGGATAGCTGTCAGAATGGGAGACATAGGGCTTTTATTCCCCCTTAACAGAGGCTCATCCTTTTCAGAGCTAGAGCTATTCCCCCTATCTTTTTCAACACTTGGCTCATTTGGACTAATGTTAGAGGGATTAAGGTTTAGGATGCCTTGAGCCACAGAGTCATGAGGTGAACTAGATTGGTCTTTGGATGAGGAGGGTTGAGGAGTGGTTGGTTTCAACTTTTTGGATGGGGGAGCATTTTTATCTGTTTTTCTCTTCCTAGAGAAAGTACTGAGAGTAGGAGAAGGCTTAGAGATTACCTTGGATGGGGTTTCAGCACTTGAGACAACCTTAGCTGTCAGAGATGAAGCTTCCATAGCTGTCCCAGATGACTGTCCAACCTTAGCTGTCCTCACTTCCATTAGTGACTCAGCAACAGCTCTTCTCATATCTTCATCAAACTCATCACCTTGAGCTTCACCAGCATACACAGCATCAGGGATTTCTTCTTCTTCACCATCATACTCATCAATATCCTTGAAGATAGGATCTGACTGAGTCTCTTCACTGTCAGCATGTTCCTCAGCTACCATCTTTCCTTTGTCAGTTTCTTGAGTACTTTCTTGCTCAACAGCTATCTCCTCTTGAATTTGCTTTCCTTTACTAAGCTTCTTTCCCTTTCCTGTTTTCTTCATCTTGGCTAGGCTTTTTCTTCTTTTGATTTTGGCTGGAGAAGTCTCTTGAGCACTTTCTTTTATTACAATACCTTTGTCATGCTTTCTCTTGGATCTTTTATCATTCACCATGTTTACCAATCCCTGCCATATCTTCATATCCTTCTCAGTTTTCTCTTTCAATCTTTGAGAGGCTTCATCAAAATTCTCAGAGCTGTCCCCAAGCTCTAATTTCTTCTTGCCCTTCAGTTTGAAGGTGCTCAAGTTGAAGCTTCTGGTTGATACTAAAGCTGCAGACTCAAGCCACTCATCCTTAAGGGGAGGATTCAACCTTGGAATAATATGATGGAGAATTCCACTCATGAATCTGAAATTGTTCATCCTTGGATTTTGTTTCTTGTATTTCCAAGGAGAGGGAGATATGGCTAATTGAAAGTTGTGAAGTAAGGCAACACTCCAGTTAACTTCTTTGGTTATCAAACTTAGGGCTTGCTTCCATTCATTGGGACTTATTTGATCAAATGATGACTGCTTTCCATCAAACCCTTTGATTACAACATCCATTAGGGTTGATTTGAACAAATCAAGGTCCTTCTTTTTGATTGGTTTGTCCTGAACCAATAGATAATTGCAGCTTGGTTTGTCAAAGAACCTTTTGTAGAAGGGTTCCAGGTTGTTGTCTTTTCTATTCCAGAGATTTGAAATACCATTGCTTTTGATGGGAATGTTGTAAACCTTGGACACAAGCTTGGGGGTCACATTGATTTCAGTACCTTCAATGATGGTTTTGATTGCCCCAGATGATAGTCTTTCTCCTTTCATAAAAATTTCTCTGCACAGCTTCTCATAGATAGGAGGTTGAGCTTCCATCATATTGCAGAGATGATTGGATTCCAAGAGTTCTTTGATGAGAGCTCCAACATTGTGCTCATAGAACTCAGGTTTGATGTAGTATCCATGGGCTTCAGGGTAAGACATGTTTGAACTTAGAACAGAGAGTTTTTAGGGTTTATGAGAAAAAGAACAGAGGGAATTAAAGGATGAATTTGGAAGGGAGAATAGTGATTGTTTAACTGAGGGATTAAATCGCAAGGTTAAATGATAGTTTTGATATGGGGATTGGTGGAGTTCAACGGCTAATACGTGGGTTACTGCAACGGTTAAAATTTTGCATTTAAGAGGGAGACTGTTCATGAACAGTGATATTTGTCTCCACTCATTACTTGTACAATAACTTCCCATAAAACATGGGAGTTATTTCCGTACACAAAGGCGAAATTTCAGAGTGAATAAACAGAGACATTAATAGATATATGTTAGTGGCAAGTTCCAAAACATCCTCGATTTGGCAAGAACCAAATTCATAGCTGTCAGACTTAATTACCAGCCAAGTCTATTTTGAATGATCATTGCCACTAATTTGACTGAAACTGAATTTGGCTATATAAGGAAATGATTCAGATGAAGAAATTTACCAAATTCATTTCATTCATAGAGAAATGGGAAGACTTGTTTCAAAGTTCAGTCCTAGCAAAATGGCTAAGACTGCAAAGAGACTTGTTTTTCAAAGTCCAAGGGTAGATGAAACAAGAGAGGCAAGGTTTGAGAGGGAGTTTCTGTCATATAGGCTCCAAACTGATATAGGTTTGGAGCAGGAGGTGGATCAAATACTCAAAGATGATCCCAATAAGGAGGAGGAGATGAAGGAGAGAGAGATAAGAAGAAAGTTTTGGGAGGAGGAGAGATTAGCACTTTTGGAAGGTGAGGAAAATAGGTTAAGAGAGAGAGCAAAAGGTAAGGGTAAGGCTAAGATAGTTGAAGGGGGAACCAGTGATCTGACAGCTAAGGTTAAGCTGTCAAGAAAGGAGAGAGAAGGAGAGTCAAGTAGGCCAGTTAAGGACAAAGTTGAAAGGGTTTATACCTTGGGAGAGCTAGTGAAGCTTGACAGTGATGAAAGGATTAAGGTTGACACAAAAATTGGTCAACCTGATTTCATAGCTGTCAAGGAATTCACAGCTGTCACCAGGGATTCTCTAACTCTTAGCCAAACAGTTCTTGAAGGAACTGGAGATAACTTTGCAGGAGTGCAAAGTTCTCCTTCCAAAGTCTATATGAAGTTGTTTTCTCAATTTCTCAAGTGTTTGAGTCCAGCTGCTCTAAATGGTGAGGAGGATGAAGGTCCTCAGTCTGATCAAGCTATCATTGCACAGGCAAGTGCAAACTCTTCAGGTACCTTCAGTTTTATCTCACCACTTAGTGAGTATCCTCCCTATAATGCAGTTGAAGAATGGTGGCCAAGGAGGGTCTGTCCTTCTTTGCAGTTCTCAACCTCTGCAATTGATCCATTCATGGAAAGGCACCCTGTTTGGTTGGAGAGATATGGAGATATCAAAGAGAGTGCATACCAAGCTCCAGACATTATTCATAGTGATAGAGGATATGGGGATGATTGCTTCCAAGATCAGCTATGGGATAAACAGGATTGACAGTCCTTAGCTGTCAAGGCTTTTCAGAGGTGCTTGTTGAGATGAGAAGGAGGGTTGATGAAGCTTTTGGTACTATGGGTTTATGGTTGTTTTTAAGATGTTTGAATTTCTGTAATGTAGGAATGAAGTTTGGTTTGATAGGTAAGAAGCTTTTGTATTGAGAAATAGGTTAGCTGTCAGACAATGTTGTTGACAGCAGCCATAGAACATGTTTTGTTCCAATGAATAAGAGTTTTTCCCTTTGTTTTATTTTGGTAGATTAATCATGCCTAGCATTGCTCTTAACATCTCAAATCTTTTCTCATCCATAGCCTTTGTTAGGATGTCAGAGACATTATCTTCAGTACACACTTTAGCAAGACTAATGTTTCCTTTTTCAACATGGTCTCTGATGAAGTGATGTCTGACCTCAATATGCTTTGTCTTTGAGTGTTGGACAGGGTTTTCTGTCATGGCAATGGTACTTGAGTTGTCACAAAAGATTGGGATGTTGGACAGATCAATTCCAAAATCTTGTAATTGACTTTTGAGGTAAAGTATTTGTGAACAACACAAACCAGCAGCAATATATTCAGCCTCAGCTGTTGAGGTGGCTACTGAGGTTTGCTTTTTACTTGACCATGAAATGATTCTAGATCCAATGAATTGGCATCCACCACTTGTGGACTTTCTATCTAGGTTACACCCTGCATAATCAGAGTCAGTGAATCCAATTAAAGAAAATGGGGATTCAGTAGGATACCACAATCCATAATCAGGGGTTCCTTTGAGATATCTCAGAATTCTCTTGACAGCAGAGAGATGAGACTCCTTGGGATTTGCCTGAAATCTAGCACAAAGACAGACACTAAACATAATGTCAGGTCTTGAAGCTGTTACATAGAGAAGGGATCCAATGTAGCTCCTGTAAAGTGTTGGATTTACACTTTGGCCATCAGGATCAGCATGAAGTTTGGTTGTGGTTGACAATGGAGTTTTAGCAGGTGAAGAAGATTGCATGTCAAACTTTTTGATCATGTCCCTTGTATATTTAGCTTGGTTGATGAATATTCCTTCCTCCATTTGCTTGACTTGAAGGCCCAAAAAGAATGTAAGCTCACCAATCATGCTCATTTCAAACTGGTCCTTCATAATATTCCCAAATTCAGTGCACAAGTCTTCATTTGATGATCCAAAAATGATGTCATCAACATAGACTTGGATGAGCAACTGATCATCTCCATATTTTTTGATAAACAAAGTGTTATCAATATGGCCCTTGGTAAATCCTTTACCAAGGAGATATCTGGATAGGGTGTCATACCAAGCTCTTGGTGCTTGTTTAAGTCCATATAGTGCTTTGTCCAATTTATATACATGATCAGGAAATTTGGGATGCTCAAATCCAGAGGTTGAGAAACAAACACCTTTTCATTTAGGATTCCATTTAGAAATGCACTCTTAACATCCATTTGAAACACTTTCATTTTCTTAAATGAAGCATAGGCAAGAAATAGCCTTATAGCTTCAAGTCTTGCAACTGGTGCAAAAGTCTCATCATAATCAATGCCTTCTTCTTGTCTGTATCCTTGAGCAACCAGTCTAGCTTTGTTTCTTATTACAACACCCTCTTCATTCATTTTATTCCTAAACACCCATCTTGTTCCTATGACAGTTTGGTTCTTTGGCTTAGGAACAAGATTCCAAACTTTGTTTCTTTCAAATTGCTCTAGCTCTTCCTCCATTGCTTCTATCCAAAGTCTGGGTCTTGAAGAGCTTCATTTATCTTTTTGGGTTCAATTTGGGAGATGAAGGCACTCAATAGAGAGTCAAGAACAGGCATGTTAGGTGGTATGTCCATTTTGTGTATAGGCAGATCTATATAGATGTTTTTGTTTGGAGGGATAATGTGGGTAATTGTTTCAGGTTGAGGAATTGATTGAGAGGAGTTGTTATCGATTGGATAGGGTCTTCTTCAAGGGGATTTTGATTTTTGGATGAAGGAAGGTTAATTGATGCATCATGATCGCAGATGCACCTTGCCGCTGAGAGAGAGGTTTCATGGCTGCTGTGCAAAGTTGATTGTTTATTTGTGTCTCTGGGCACTATATAGGGAAGGGAAGGTGAATCTTCTTCAGGGATGAGACAAGAGGGGTCATGAACAGGAGAAACCTCAGGAAGGTTATCTGAGTTGCCCACAGCTTCATCAAAATCACATAGCTCAGTGTGACTTTGGTCATTATTTTCATCAAAGTCTACATGAATTGATTCCTCTACAACAAGTCTTCTTTTGTTGTAAACTCTATAGGCTTTGCTTGTATTGGAGTATCCAAGGAAAATTCCTTCATCACTCTTTGAATCAAATTTGTCAAGATTATTTTTCCCATTGTTGTGTATAAAACATCTACTTCCAAAGCCATGGAAGTATGAAATGGTTGGTGTTCTTCCATTCCAAAGTTCATAAGGAGTCTTGGAGTGAAACTTGTTGATGAGGGTTTTGTTTTGAACATAGACAAAGCAATGGTTATCCGCTTCACCCCAAAAATATTTGGGAAGGTTGTGTTCTTGACAGCATAGACCTTGCCGCCTCACAAATTGTTCTATTCTTTCTTTCGCAACTCCATTTTGCCGAGGAGTTCTAGGAGCAGAAAAGTTATGCTCAATCCCTTTTTGATCACAGTATTCTTCAACACCAGTGTTCTCAAATTCCTTACCATGATCTGATCTAATTTTGATGATGGATAAACTCTTTTGGTTTTGAATTTTATTGAACAATTTGACAAGTTGTTCCAAAGTATCCTTTTTGGATTCAAGGAGGATGATCCAAGTAAATCTAGTGTAGTCATCAACTACAACAAGAGAGTATCTCTTTCCACCAAGAGATCTAGTTCGATAGGTCCAAAAAGGTCCATGTGAAGAAGTTGAAGAGGTTTAGAGGTATCTAGTCTGGTTTTGGCAGTGAAGGAGGTTTTCTTTTGTTTTCCACATTGACAAGCTTTGCATAACTTGTCCTTTTTGAAGGGTATTTTGGGTAGGCCTTTTACTAGGTTGGAGTTGGCTAGTTTTGAGATGCTTTTTAGGTTTAGGTGAGCTAATCTTTTGTGCCATAACCAAGACATGTCAGATTGGATCAAGGAGAGAAGGCAATGGGCATCCGAGGAATCCACAATTTCAAGGTTTAGACAAGTGGAGATTGCCTTTTCTTATTCCAGTGAGGATTGATTTGTTGTTGACATCCTTGACAATGCGGTGGTTCTTGGAACATTCAACATGATATCCCTTATCACAAATCTGACTAAGGCTAATCAAATTGTGCTTGAGACCTTCTACATAAGATACATTAGTGAAAATAATATCTTTAGTAACAAGGTTTCCTGATCCTTTGACTTTGGCTTGAGAATTGTCACCAAAAGTTACATTTGGACCATTTTTGGGGACATATTGTTGTAGCCACTCCTTGTTGTAAGTCATGTGTCTGCTGCATCCACTGTCCAAGTACCATATTCCTTTCCTAGGTTCCTACAAAACAACAAAATACATTTATGGTACCCTTTATTCTTTTGGGTCCAAAGGATTAGAATTTCTTTGGTCCCCTAGCTTTGTTCATTGCTCTCTTTCCAAAGTACTGGTTTAGGGCATTATAATATCCCATGATTTGCAGCATATAGGGAGTAGGAGCAATAGGTTGGGTTTGATTAAGGAATTGGTTGGGAGAAGAGAATAGATTTTGGTTATGAAACTGAGAATGGCTTGGGGAATTATGAGATGATCTAGGAGAGGTATTGTGTTGGGCATGGTTTCTTCCATTAGAGAATGGCCAGTTAGGTCTTTGAGGTTTGGCATATGAGTGATGATCATAGAATCTTTGCTGTCTTGGAGACCTCAGCTGTTCACCATATCTTGACCGGCCTAGGGAACCTCTGCTGTCCACCATGTCTTGGTTGTCTAGGAGACCTCTCGCCGTCCGTCATGTCTTGGTTGGTTCTCCTTAATTTGCTCCTTGATTCCTTTCTTTTGCCATATGTATTTACCTTTGCTTGCTTGTTCTCCTTTTCCTTTTGACTGTTTTAGAATGGCTATATGATTTTTGTCAGTGTGAGTGGGGCTATCTCGGAGTTGATACATCAAGTATGGCTGGAGCTAGCTTCATCCATTTTTCCTTTTTCCTTAAGATCTTCCTTGGTTTGGATAGGATAAACATTTTCTTGGACTTTGACATAGTTCATGCTTTCAAGAACCATTTTGTCAATTGCCCTTTCATCAGTAAGAGGGGTATAAGTGTACATAGTAGGGTTGTTAGCTCCAATTCCTGATTTGTCACTTGGGAGTCTTTGGTTGTAGCTAAAATGGGTCAAGGCTTCTCCAGAGCTATTCCAGGTTTTAAACTTCTTTCTGAAGGATTCATTTTCCTTTTCAAGATTGATATTGGTTTCCAGAAGTTTGGAATTCATAGCTGCTCAAGATCTTCATTGGCTTTTTCAAGCATAAGGTTTTGGACTTTCAGACCTTGATTGGCTTTTTCAAGGTTCTCAATGGTTTTACTTTGGGATAGATTGTCAGTGAGTAATGAAGCAAAGCCAGTTTGGTGTCTTTTTATTTGAATTAATAAAGTACTGACTAATTGTTTAAATTCTTCATTATTTAAGGTATTAAATTGAGGTACCTGTTTTAGTTCCTCAGCAACAGCTAAGGCTTCAAGATCCTCTTCATTGTCTGAGTCTTCATCATCTCCAGCCATCAAGCATATCATTGCTTCTTCTCCTTCACTTTCAGAGTCACTGTACTCACATTCCTCATCACTGAACTTGGATGAGTCAGCAATCAATACTTGCTCTTTATTCTTCTCATTCTTCTTCTTTGTGCAATTGTAGCAGTTGCATCTTGAACTATGAATTATCTCTTTAGAGTATGAGAATTTCTTAGCTGTCTCGACTTTCCCTAGGTTTCCTTGGTTCAGACAATCGGAGGAGTAATGTCCAAGCTTCTTACAATTGAAGCATTCAACTTTCTTTTTAGGGTTCTCTTGATCAGAGGTGGATGGGCTATAGCTTCTCTCAAAGGACTTCTTATGTGCTTTCAAGGTGTTTCTGACAGCCATGGATATGAGGCTTGGTAGATCTCCTTGGGAGAGGTTATTTGAGGGAAGGTTTACTTTTTGGAGGGAGAGAAGAACCATAGAATCAATATCTTGTTGGGTAATTGGTTTTTGGGTGGTTTCTTGGGCAGCTAAGGCAAGAGTTTGTGAGATGGAGGGAACAGGTTGAAGTTTTATCATTCCTTCTAGTTCATATGCTTCAAGTTTACCAAAGTATTGTTCAACAGTCATGGTGCTCCATTCTGAGCCTTCTCTTATTGGCAAAGCTACCTTCTCATATTCTTGAGGAAGGTTAGAGTATATTTTAAGACACAAGTCTTGGTTCTCAAAAGTTTTACCATGATCAGCAATGGATCTTACCAAGTCTTCAAACCTTGGTTTTGCAGCACTTACTTTCTCACCAGGGTAGAATTTGAAGTTGTCAAGTTGTCTAAGAAGATTGTATAGGTTTTGTGTTCTAACACTAGTGTGTTTTTGGAACTTGGTATGAATGAGTTCCCAAGCGGCCTTTGCAGTTGGCTCCTTGGCAATTTCTTGAGCAAGAGAGTCATTGACACTCTTTTGGAGTATGTTCTTGACTTTAAGGTTAGCACTAACAAGTTGCCTTTCTGAATCAGTCCAGAATTCAGGAGATTTAACTTTGCTAGGTCCACCATTTGTATCAACAGATACAGGATATGTGACTTCATTTTCAAGGGCAAACCAGTTCCAGATACTGTTGGCATCAAGGTAAGTTTTGATTTTTGATGCATATATTTCAAATGATCCACAGTCATCAATGTGGGGAATGTCTTTCTCATTATTTCTTCTTGGTTGAGGCATGGTGGGTTGGTAGTTGATCCTTCACAAGTTGTTAGACTTTTATGTGTGAAGACTGGCTTTGATACCAATTGAAAGGTCCTGTTTACTCTAAATCAAATTAAAGGTTAGACAGTTAAGGTTTGGCAGCCAGGTGAAATCTTAGCTGTCCAGGTTAACTTGGTTTTAAAGATTGGAGTTAAATGTGCAGCGGAATAAAAGTGTTTGAAATAATGTAAAGACAAGTGAATAGTGTATGTGTGTGTATATGTGTGTGTGTGTTGTGTGATAATACCAATTGAACACAAGGAATTTTAAGGTGGTTCAGAGTTCACTCCTCCTACGTCCACCCTCACTGTCAACCTTGACAAGTGAGATCAATCCACTTAAATCTAGTTCCCGTTAAGATTTACAAAGGATTGAATAGGCAAGTTCCTTGAACTTCCTCTTCCTAATAAGTACAGTCTATTAGGGATCAAGCTCTAATCTGAGCTATTCTCACTACCCACTTAAAGTCAGTCTTAAGGGGTTCTTACAAATCAGTTTATACACCTGAGATCAGTTACAAGTGTCTTAATATTGTTTTGATTGTTGGTTGCAGGTTGAGAAGGTTTGGATGCAAGGTTTGTAGAAGTTGGGTGTGTGTGAAAAGGGGTTAAGTCTTCAGTCTTGGAGAGTTCCTTTTATAAGCTAGGAAATAGCCGTTGGAGGAGACAAGGAGACAAGGGAGTGAATGCATGTTGGAGTTGCATTTAGGGCCTTTGTTGACTGGAGAATGCATTAGCTGGAATCTGCAACCAGGCATGTGATTATTATGAAGATGAGCTGGCAACATCTGTATGGAGAGATTGGGCAAGGCACATCTTGGTCATCACAGGAATTCTTCATTGCTGCTGATGTTGAAGATCATAGCTGTTGAGGGATGAAGTCTTTGCTGTGAGAGAACCTTAGCTGTCAGAGCTAAGTTCTTGATCTAGAAGGTTTAGGCAATATGTAAAGTATCATACTACACATGTAATTAGATACATTAATGTATATGAGTGGTTTTGAGTGATATCTTTGTGGGATAATTGAATCATAGCTGTCCAGTTGATATATATAGAATTGCAGATTGAAGTTGATGGCTTAGCTGTCCAAGGTCATATGTTATCTTGGCTGTCAGATAACATATGATATATTTCTTTGTCAAAACCTATGGTAACTATGTGGCTTACATAGTTAGGTCCTAACACAATGCATACACACACAGAAAAAAAAAAACCGAAGATATATAATGATTATGTGTAAATTAAACGTCTAAGTACCGAAGGTGGCAACGAGGAAGAGAACAAGGAAGAAAGTGGCGGAAATAGTTTTGTTTGCCATGGCAACTTAATTGGTAGAATGCTAGCTAGCTGAACTAATCAGTTCACTTGTGATGTACTGCTGAATGGGCAAGTGTTTGTGTGGAAATGGTAGGAGAGTGTTAGGGGGTATTTATAGATTTTCTAACTATTAAATAATTTTTCATTCTTTTATAGATTCCTGTGAAAAGTTTGATTAACGCTTAATTCATGTCGTGTGTAGAACTTGTTATTTTGAGAATTACTAATTCATGAGTTGTAGGAAGGAATTTATGTCACCACAAACAGAGACGAAGGCAAATGTTTAGTTACCAATCAACTTTATTTTGAACATAAAATTACAAAAGAAGAGATAATATTCTAAAAATATTGTGCAATGCGATTGTACGACAAAAAATTTATTTGTTACAAAAAATTTATTTGTTACATTAAAAAGTCAGTGTGTCGTCTGTACATACATGTACATGGTACCGCCACCGGTCACCAGAGCTGGCAAAAATTCCAAAATCGTATCAACCAACTCGTGTATCAATCGCACAAATTATATATAATTGGTACTATCGTACCAATTACATATAATTGGTTGGTAAACGGTACATAAGTTTAATATTGATTGGTATACCGAGTACCAATTATAATTTTTTTAAAATGTTAATTTTTCATATAAATAATAAATATTAAATATAAAAATGAAAAAATTCTAACCTAATTTCAATTTGAGTCATTTGACTCTCAGTAGTTCTGACAACAGCCACTTTGTTCATTTTTTAGTAAGGTGAGTAGACATGATGATTTTCATTTCCATGGTAGTGAAATTACAATATGTGTAAATCTTGAATATAGTTCTTCATAAGAAATTTTGATTAACAAATGCTAGATTTCTCTGGTCTATAAGCACCGCTGCATTTCCACATATCTTATTATTATGTTTATTACCCTGTTATCTCTAAAGGTATCATGTTCTGCAATAACAGTCGGTGGAAAGAAAGGACCTTTTACTCGGAGTAACAACGCAAGCTTCGGAGGAAGTATTTTGGTACGGTAAATGTATTATTGTTTATGATTCTTATTATTGTGTGTTTGTGGAATGTTAGCTTCACAAGTTCTTGTTTCTTTCTTGCTTTTTGTGGATTGTTTGCTTCAGTAATTATTAGAGAAGATTAGCAAAAGAAATCAACGAAAACAGTGGTAGAGTCTAGTATCAATCGTATCAAACGAGTACCAACCATAACAACTGAGTTGATATACCGACCTAGTCATTTAATAATGGTACATATTTTTATTTACCAATTTAAATTTGATGATACATAGTATAAACAAAATACAATTGATATACGTAACATACATGCCACCCCTACTGGTCACCCATGCTTCTTCTAAATCTTATCCCTTGTGGTTCTGTAACAATCAGAATGGAGTATAACTCTAGTTTTTTTTTATATATATATATATATCCATGTTTTCAGTTTTGTCGGACTAAGTCCTGAACCACCAGCCACCGGCCCTTCAGTGACTGGCGGAGGTAAATCACGGGATGTGCCCGAATGACACAGGGTTTGAGAACATGTCAACTAATATCACATACAAGGTCCAATCCCAGAAGAAAGCAAATTGCTTCCACCAGAAATCGAACCCCAGAAGAAAGCAAATTGCTTTCACCAGGAATCGAACTCCAGATGAAGCCACCGCAACTCTCACAAACAAGAATTGAAATTAAAGGAAAAAAAAAGGATAATTATTTTGGAACATATAATTCTAGCTTTCTCGCCGACTGGAATGATGCATATTTGAAACTGTTTCAGTGCTTCATTCGTAGAAAATATACTGAAGTAAAAATCTCATTACAAAAATTAAAATAATTTATATTGAATGTAATGTAAAATATTTAGTAGTGCACATTAATAATGTAAAATCTAGCAACATGAATAAATGTTACACATTACGAACGGTACAAAATATTTTATACTCCATTCGTCTCATAGTTACAAAAGCCTCATTTTGATGTCCCATTACAAAATGCATAATCTAAAAAAAAATAAAAAATTAATACTTGTTTATTCATGTGGCCCACTTGACATACTCATATCATTTATCAACTTACTATTTTCTAACTCACTTTCTCTCTCATATTTCACTTTTTACACTCACAACACTTATTCCATTATAAATCTTCCTATTTTTTGTGCAAATTACATTTTATTCTTTTGTAATAGGACGGAGAGAGTATTTAATAGTGGAATTTATTCATTACATAGTTTTGAAGCAATTATCCAAATCGAGAATAAACAAGTCTTGTATATTCATTTATAGAGATTCTGAATTACTCCTTTAAAAAATAATTGATTTTGAGATGAAATCTCAAAATTTATAATTGTATCATAATAGTATTTCTATATACGTACGAGTCCAAGGATTTTCTTTAATGAAAATGATGTAGGAGGCTGGTATCCAGGCGCACACCTCAGCATTCACCAGGCGGCCGCCCCAGGGAGCTGCAACAGGCGAGGACTTATTGATGGCCGAGCGGCGGCCTCGGCTGGCGACCGGGCGCACGCCTGACGGGGTATCGACAAGCCACCGGCTGCTGGAGGCCGGCGGGCGCGACCCTTCCCCAGGCGGCGCCTCATGTCGACAGCCAAGTTGTTTCCTTTTTCCGTTTTGTTGATATTTGGAACTTTAAGTATGGATATTTTAGTATTTGTTTTATTATTTCGTTTTAGGGTTTTGAGAAAGTATTTAAACAACTTTAGGGCTTGGTTAAACTCAGTTTTTATGATTTAATTTGAAGGGTTCTCTCTTTTCTGGTAGATTTCAGTTTATTGCTTTTCTAGGGTTCATTGCTTGTGAACTCTTGTGTTTAGCGCTTGCTATTCGCGAATCGTGCTTAAAATCTTGGCGCAAGAATTTACAAGCAATGAACCCTAGAAAAGCAATAAACTGAAATTCACCAGAAAAGAGAGAAAATCCTTCAAATTAAATCATAAAAACTGAGTTTAACCAAGCCCTAAGTTGTAAAAATACTCCCTCCGTCCCAGCGAAAGAGCCATTTATTTCCTTTTTGGGCGTCCCATTTAAAAAGCCACTTTCCCAAAAAGGAAACCTTAAATCACTATTCTCTCCACTCATTCTCTCTCCTACTTTACTTTTACACTCACAACATTATCTTTCTTACATCACCTCCCACTCATTCTCTCTCCTATTTAATTTTTCATACTCACAACATTTAAATTTTTTCTCTTTCCTACATCACATTTCTTATTTTGCGTGTCGAACAAATTTACCGACTCTTTCGCTGGGACGGAGGGAGTACTTCCTTAAAATCCTAAAACGAAATAATAAAACAAAGACTAAAATATCCCTACTTAAAGTTCCAAATATCAGCAAAACGGAAAAAGGAAACAACTTGGCCCGTCAATGAGGCGCTCGCCTGGGGAAGGGTCAGGCGCCCGCCTGGCCTCCAGTAGCTGGTGGCTTGTCGATACCCCGTTGAGGCGTGCGCCTGGTTTGGCTTGAGGCTGCCGTCTGGTCGTCAGTAAGTCCTCGCCTGTTGCAGCTTCGTGGGGCAGCCGCCTGGTGAATGTTGAGGCGTGCGCCTGGATTCCAGTCTCCTACATCAGAAAAGGTGTTGCAACAAATAACCCGATGCATGAGTGGACAACTGGCGATTTTGTATACAATCAAATACTTATTTTAGATTATTCATCACGAAAAAAAAAAGAAAGGGATATAGCCAAGTGTGCAGCAATGAAATAATGACGTCACTGCAGGGAACAATGACGACGTCACTTGGACAAATCCAAATTCCTATATGGCCCTCTTTCTTGTAGCAACCACCATTTCGGACCCTGCTCCTTACAATTTCTGGCTCCATTGTTTAATATCTATCAGTAATTTCTTGTACCAGCTGTTTATACATCACAGGATGGTCGATGCTAGTAGTTGGTGATTGTGGCATGTTTGGTAAATGGGGTGAATAGTTTAAATATGTGGTGTGTTTGCTTGGAGAATTATTGAGAGACTACACCTACTTTTGAGTTGCTCACGCCGACAACTTCATAAAATTTAAAATATGAAAATCTCAAAATATATTACTATATGTTATTTAGGTCTCCATTTTTACATAAGTATGAATACTCATATTTATATTCAAAACATATGAGTCTTAATTCTCTTAGGATTCTAACAAATCTCATTATATTATATAGGATTGATCAACTTAAAAAATAATCTTAACTTCGGCAACTCTCTCCTAAATTGACCAAATCACAATACTACCGTATCATAAAGATACCACCGTATCTCGATTTTTTTCTCAAAATATTCAATTTCAAAAAAATATATCCCAAAATAACAAATGTTCCAAACTATTGATCAAAATGACTCATTTTTTGAAACTCGCTACACGGTGTAGCGAGTTTATAATTTTTTTCGTTTAAATTCGCTAAACCATTTAGTGAGTTTAAATTTTAATATTAAAAAAAAAAATTAAATTTGAACTCGCTAATTAAATTAGCGAGTTCTAAGTTTCTTTTCTTCCATGCGAACACAACCACATTACTAATTCATTCTCCGTCTAGCTTTAAATTACAAAATAAAAATATAAAAATTATGTTTTAATAAAGAAAACTAAAAGAAAATATTATTTTTTCCGTCTCAAATAAATACTTTAAAAAATGTACTACTGTAAAAAAATTATTTCCTTCATATCAAAAATGAATATTATTATCGACTCAAAATGAATAATAAAAAAATACTATTACATTTTGGTCCAAAAAAATGAATATTACTTCCTTCATCCCAATGAATATTTCATAAAACAATACTACTTCATTCATTCGTCTCTAAAATTAATGTTTGTAATGTTAGCGTATTTGTCCCAAAATAAGAAATTAAGATGACTATAATTTTTTAGACAAATGAAATAGTATTATTTTCTAAAATATTCATTGGGACGAAGGAAGTAATATTCAATTTTTTGGACAAAAAATATAGTATTATTTTTTGGTTATTCATTTTAAGTCGAAAGTAATATTCATTTTTAATATGAAGGTAATTTGTTTGCTGTATGCATTTTAAGTATTTATTTGAGACGGAAAAAATAATATTTCCTTTTAGTTTTCTTTATTAAAACATAATTATTTTATTTTTATTTTGTAATTTAAAGCGAGACGGAGAATGAATTAGTAACGTGGTTGTGTTCACACGGAAGAAAAGAAACTTAGAACTCGCTAATTCAATTAGCGAGTTCAAATTTAGTTTTTTTTTATTAATATTAAAATTTAAACTCGCTAAATGATTTAGCAAGTTTAAACGAAAAAAATTATAAACTCGCTACACCGTGTAGCGAGTTTCAAAAAATGAGTCATTTTGGTCAATAGTTTGGAAGGGTTGTTATTTTGGAATATATTTTTTTAAATGGAAAATTTTGAAAAAAAAAATCACCGTATCTCTAACCGACGCCACCAACAAATTTTCCCGGACCTGATTACGTCTCTTTTATGTACTCTTCATCTTCCCTTCAACCGATTTGCCTAAACTCTACCTTTAATTCAAGGCAATTTGCCTAAACTCTACCCTTCATTAATTAATGTTATTGATGAGCCCGGACCTTACAAACCGGGTTAAAGATCGCTCTGGTTTAAGCCGAATTAAAGAGCATGGCACTTCTAGACCGAGTTACCCTCAGTCTGCGTTTAACCATGGTCTCGTCCAAACTCTCGGTTACTAAAGCTTGTGTATCACGATTCCGTACGATATCTGACACCAGTTGGCAGGCATGTCTCTGTCGCATTAAATGAAGACTCAGGCGCCCATCACGCGCGTTAAGGCGCCAAACCAACTGTCGCCTCCCTCGTCCAATTAATGACATCCTTTATAGTGAAGTGTCCTTTATTGTACTTTCCAACCAGGGCTCGACGCGTGTTATAGGTCAAGACAAACATCCTCAATGGCTGAGATTTTACCCAACTAATCTCTCTCCCTACTTACTATAAATACCCTCTCTTGTTCTATAAGGCAAGATAAGTCAAATTATTAAAACCCTAGTACACAAACACACTAATACATTTCAAGTTTTATTCTCAGTTCATATCTCCTCATAGATGTCACTTTCACACCCGAGGGTTTGAGCCAGAATCAATTCCAGCTTGGTATCGAACGGTGCTTATTGTTTTAGTTGTGACACTACAAGAAAAACAGGTTTTAGCGACAGAAATTAGCGACGGACCTTATTCTGTCGCTATTAGCGACGGAATAGCGACGGAATAGCGACGGAAGCAAACTAAAACGAAAAAACAATTTACCGACGGATTTAGCGACGGATTAGCGACGGATTTTAGCGACAAACATGAATCTGCTCGCTAACTGCCGCAATAGTGGCGCCAAAAAAGCCCGCCCATTTTAGCGACGGAATTAGCGACGGAATAACGACGGATTACAAAATTTTTAACGACGGATTTTTTCTGTCGCTATATAAATAAAAAATTAATTATTATTTTTTCTTTTTAAAATTAGCGACGGATTTAGCGACGGATTTTACAAAAATAAATTACCGACGGATATATTCTGTCGCTAAATAATAAAAAATAAAACAATATTTTTTTTTTAACATAGCGACGGATTTAGCTACGGATTAGCGACGGAATTTTTTTTTTTAATTAACTTATTTTCTAACTTTTTTATGTAACTTTTTGAAAAGAACTTCAATACTAAAAAATGTCCAAAATATTTATTTCTATTTATAAAAAATAAAAACACTATACATTTATAAATAAAAATTAAAGGATTTTACCCATCCCTAATTTCTTTATTATACTTTAATTTGTTTAGTTTTTTTTCTAACTTTTGTTATATAACTTTTTGAAAAAAACTTCAATGCTAAAAAATGTCCAAAATATTTATTTATATTCATAAAAAATAAAAAAAACTATACATTTATAAATAAAAACTAAAGAATTTTATCCGTCCATGATTTCTTTATTATACTTTCATTTGTTTATTTTTTTTCTAACTTTTTTATATAACTTTTTGAAAAAAACTTCAATACTAAAAAGTGTCCAAAATATTTATTTATATTCATAAAAAATAAAAAAACTATACATTTATAAATAAAAATTAAAGAATTTTACCCGTCCCTGATTTCTTTATTATACTTTCATTTGTTTATTTTTTTCTAACTTTTTTTATATAACTTTTTGAAAAAAAACTTCAATACTAAAAAATGTCCAAAATATTTATTTATATTCATAAAAAATAAAAAAAACAATACATTTATAAACTCTATACCCTATACCCTATATGGTATACCATATACCCTATATGGTATACCCTATACCCTATATCCTATACCCTATACCCTATACCCTATAGGGTATACCCTATACACTATACCCTATATGGTATACCCTATAGGGTATATCCTATAGGGTATACCCTATACCCTATACCCTATACCCTATACCCTATAGGGTATACCCTATGCCCTATACCCTATAGGGTATACCCTATACCACATATCTTATACCTATGCCTATAGGGTATACCTTATAAATATATACATATGATATAGGATATAGGGTATAGGGTATACCCTATAGGGTATACCACTATACCCTATAGGGTATACCCTATAGGGTATAGGATGTGGCATACCCTAGGGTATAGGGTATAGAGGTATAGGGTATACCCTATAGGGTATAGGGTATAGGGTATAGGGTATAGGGTATAGGGTATAGGGTATAGGGTATAGGGTATAGGGTATACCACATAGGGTATACCTATAGGGTATACCTATAGGGTATAGGGTATACCACATAGGGTATACCACTATAGGATATATAGGGTATACACATAGGGTATACCATATACATAGGGTATAGGGTATACCACATATATACATATGTATAGGGTATACCTATACCCTATACCCTATAGTATAATGTATAGGGTATACCTATAGGGTATAGGGTATACCCTATAGGGTATACCACATACCACCATAGGGTATACTATAGGGTATACCTATACCTATAGGGTATACCACATAGGGTATACATATACCTATACCACATACATACCCTATAGGGTATACCCATATATCTATACCACATAGGTATACTATACCATGCTATAGGGTATACCCTATACCCTATAGGGTATACCCTATACCCTATACCCTATAGGGTATACCCTATATCCTATACCCTATAGGGTATACCCTATACCCTATACCCTATACCCTATAGGGTATACCCTATAGGGTATAGGGTATAGGGTATACCCTATAGGGTATAGGATATAGGGTGTACCCTATAGGGTATAAGTATAAATACCCTATAAAGGTCTCTATATCCTATACCACTATACCCTAAACCCTAAAGTGGTATCCTATACCCTATACCACTATAGGGTATACCACATAGGAGTATAGGGTATAGGAACATAGTATACCCTATACCCTATACCATATACCCTATAGGGTTTACCCTATAGGGTATACCCTATAGGGTATATGGTATAGGGTATAGGTATACCCTATACCCTATACCCTATAGTATACCCTATACCCTATAGGGTATAGGATATAGGGTATACCCTATAGGGTATACCCTATAGGATAAACCCTATAGGGTATACGGTATAGGATATAGGGTATAGGGTATATGGTATACCCTATAGGGTATAGGGTATATGGTATACCCTTTACCCTATACCCTATATCCTATACCCATAGGGTATGGGGTATATGGTATACCCTATACCCTATAAAGGGTATGAGTATAGTGTATACCTTATAGGGTATACCCTATAAGGTATAGAGTATAGAGACGGATAAAATTTTTTAATTTTTATTTATAAATGTATAATTTTTTTTTATTTTTTATGAATATAAAAAAGTATTTTAGACAGTTTTTAGTATTGAAGTTTTTTTTCAAAAAGTTATATAAAATAAGTTAGAAAAAAAAAATAAACAAATGAAAGTATAATAAAGAAATCAGGGACGGTTAAAATTCTTTAATTTTTATTTATAAATGTATAGTTTTTTTTATTATTTATGAATATAAATAAATATTTTGGACATTTTTTAATCAAGTTTTTTTCAAAAATTATATAAAAAAAGTTAGAAAAACAAACTAAAGTATAATAAGAGAAATCGAGGACGTGTAAAATTCTTTAATTTTAATTTATAAATGTATGTGTTTTTTTTTTTTTTTTATGAATATAAATAAGTATTATAAATATTTTAAAAGTATAATTATTTTTTTAAAAATTTATTTTTGAATTGAGATAAATATTTTAGACTCTTTTTGATAAGTAAGTTTTTTTAAAAATTTATATAAAATAAGTTAGAAATTAACTAAATAAATGTGGGACAGACAATATCCTTCACTATGAGTATTTTTTTTTTAATTTTTTTGAATAGAGATAAATGTTTTAGACTTTTTTTTTTTTTAGTAAGAATGTTTTTTTCAAAAAAAATATTTAAAAAAGTTGATATTAGACATACTACTTTAACTAAAATTTTGGGTAAATCAAATAAAAACATGTAAATGTTTTAGATAAATGTTTAAAAAAATTGATATTAGACATACTACTTTAAATATTTTTTCAAATAAAAAAACTAAGCATTTACATTTATTATACAATTATTATTATTAAATAATTTTATTATATTTTAAATGAATTAAATATTTTTTCAAAAAAAAAACTAAGTATCATTATTATCATTTATTATTAAGTCATTGTCTTTCACATGGATCTCCATCTTAGCCATTTATAATAACACATTTAAGTTGAATCCAATGGCTCACATTTTAACAAACTATTTCACTTGGATCACCATCTCAACCGTCCATTCATATTAAATCAATGGTCCAAATTCATTACTCACACATTTTCAATCCTCTCACAAAACAAAACCAAATTCTCTCTTCATTTCCCAATACCTCCTCAATTTCTCTGCACGTCTCTCTATCTCTCCACACAGACCCACCGGATTCCCCTCCTCCTCAATTTCTCTCTCCGTCTCTCTCTCTCTCCCACCCACCGGAATCCCACCAGCAGGCCTTCCTAAAGATGAACAACAACACAAGCATGATCACGGCTCCATAGCCAAAACCAACCAAAAATCCTTGTCTCAAAAGGGTTTTTTCTCCCTCCGCCAACTAAACTCCCTCGCCGTCATAATCATCTTCTCCGCCACCGGCATGGTCGGAATCCAAGACCTCGCCTTCGTGCTCTTCTTCCTCTTCTACATATACTTCATGTCGAAAGTAGCCTTCCCCACCCTCTCTCAAACCCCCCAACCGCCCATCTTCTCCGAAAACAACCGCTTCCTCGGGCTCTACGTCTTCGCCGGAGCCGTCATCGGACTCTTCCTCCCCATAGCGTACATATTCCAAGGCATTTTCGAAGGAGATAAAGAGGGTAGAGGGTTGGTGGTGTCGGTGATTGATTTTTTGGTGTTGTTGAAGAAACTTAATTTATTCTATTTTTGTTTAGAATTGATGGGTTTGATTTTTTGGTGGTGTTGAAGAAACTTAATTTATTCTATTTTTGTTTAGAATTGATGGGTTTGATTTTTTGGTGTTGTTGTTAGTGATGGTGGTGCCGGTGATTGAGACGGTGGTTGGTGGTGCCGATGATTGAGACGGTGGTTGGTGGTGGTTGATGGTGGTTGTGGTATAAGGAAAGTTTAAGGGACTATTTTGACAATAATAGAATTTAAGGGACTGATTTAAAAATATATACAAAAATTATATATATATATATATATATATATATATATATATATATATATATATATATATATATATATATATATATATATATATATATATATATATATATATATATATATATATATATAATTTTTTTTTAATAAAAAATATCAAATTAGCGACGGAAATATCCGTCGGTAATTTGGTATATAAAAATAAAAAATATTGAAAAAAGAAAATTTAAAAAAATTAATAAAATTGTGAAAATTTGGAATAAAATTTAGCGACGGAAATTTCCGTCGTTAAATCCGTCGGTATAAATGTTGCCAAATACATTAATTTTGTCGTTCCTCTTCAACATTTAGCGACGGATTTTGAGTTTTAGCGACGGAATTTTCCGTCGCTAATTTAACGACAGGCCAAAAATTTGTCGTTAATATTTAGCGACAAGGGTTTTAGCGACATATTTTTTCCGTCGCTAATCCGTCGCTAAATGCCTTTAGCGACGGATTTTTGGCTTTTAGCGACGGATTTTTCCGTCGCTAAAACCTGTTTTTCTTGTAGTGTGAGATCATACAAATTCATCCAAAACCAGTTATTACTTAGTCAGTGAGTCCCTCAATTCTGTATACTACCATAGTCATTTCATTGATATCCTTATTGTTAGTAATATGATAAAAATAATAAGGCAAAATAAATTATACAATCAAAGTACACAAATTAAAACTTTAGAATAACATAAATCAAACCGTCTTTTACAGTGAATCTAAAACAACACAATCTACTATATATAATAGCAAAAGTTTTTCAAGCTCCTAAAAAACTCCAAGTGGCACAATATCATTGGCCCATCTTTCCATCATCCACCAATCACAATCATCCATTTGAATCATGTAACAAATTTATTTTGCAACCCTAGATGCCTCATTATTTTGCAACCCTAGCAAGAGATTTAGAGAGAGAGGCGGCATAGAAAGAGGAGCATGTAAGAACATGGATTAATGTAACATATAAATGCTTAATAATATAATGATCAATATTATAATATATGGTATAAAGTATAGAACTCTAAATAATATGTAGAATTCCATAATATAAGTATACCATTAAATGATGGGCATAATGGTAATATCTTATATATCAATAGGTGTAGTCCCTAAATGAAGTGCCCCTTGGATTCCTATATAAAGGCCTATCCATCAAGCCTATGAATCATTAGTTATTTTACATTTCTCATTCAGTCAAAATTCTTCCTAAGTACTTGAAGAACAAAGAGATTAAAAAGGCACTCATCATTTAGAAGATCTACTCTTCCTAAATCAAAGACTATCTTCATATCTTCATCGAGAACAAGAACAAGAACAATAATAGAATCTCAAGGTATACGCTTCCGTCTTCGTCTTCTTCTTCTTCTTCTCTTCTTAATCTAGTTATGAGTCGGTTCATGATCATTGGATCGTTTAATGTTCCAACAATTGGTATCAGAGCCTACTCATATACAAGATTGAGTTTGAGTTTCTTGTAAAGCCTTATGCTTTTATTTCTTGAAAAGATTCCATGTTCATCATGTGTTCTTGAATCATTATCATACTCTAATTAAGATTCTAGAGTATGGTGTTAAATCTTAATTATCAATAAGACTTTCATTCTTAATGTAAGATTATCCTATTTTGGACATAGCCACCATCTTTTGATGCGATGTGAGTTTGTTCAAATGTATAGCCACACATTTTAAAATGTGATGTGAGTATAAGGATCTACTTGCTTTGGTTGAATAATCATTCACCATTAAGTTAAGAATTGATAGTCTAAAGGGTATTGGTTCAAATCTGTTCATAAAAGGGTGTTAAAATGATGTCTTTTCACCAATCTGAACAGTGGGCACGAGTCGTGCTATTGGGCACGAGTCGTGCTATTGGGCACGAGTCGTGCTCTTTGATTCCTGTCGTTTAAATGGTGACTTTTCATGATTCTGGGCATTGGGCACGAGTCGTGCCTTTTGGCACGAGTCGTGCCCTTTTGGTCATTCGTGCCCACGACTCGTTTCAAAGCTCCCAAGTCGTTCTGATTAAAACCAAGCACTTCATTTCCACTCGTGCCCCATTCGTGCTCGTGGGCACGAGTCGTGCTCTGGCTAGGGAAGAGAGATTTTTTGAGTTTTGACCAGAATTTTGTGAAAATTTGTTAGTAAATTATAGTATCTGGACACCAGTCGCGCTTCGGTGGTTCTTAGAGTTATCAAACTTTGAGAATGGACGGGTAGAACAAAAGGATACTATATTTTAAATAACACATTTCACTTGTTGGTTTACCCTTTAAATTTTCAGAAATTACTTTAAAAATCTTAAGTGCCCTAAAGTATGATTAATTATATGCTTAAACAAATTTATTCATTGTTTAAATAATATTGTTGCCAAAGCAATTTACGTTATTTAAATACAAATTTGTTAAAGTGATGAATGTAAATATTGATATGTGATAACATGCTTGTTTCCCAAAGGAGACCTTGTTATTGACTAAGTGTTTACATTCATGGGGTAATAATTGAACTAAACTTTTGGTCATTTTAAATGCTGTGAACCATCCCAAAGGAAGGCGGGTGTTTAAAATGAATTGTTTATATTCTTTATTACCGGGAAACAAGTACCTTAAACTTTAGGACATTTTTTGTACTTGATCCGGCCCAAAGGAAGGCAAGTATTTAAAGTGTATTGTTTGAGCTATTTGTTTACCCTAAGATAAATCAAATTGTGAGTCAATTCGCAATCCAAAGATTAGTCTTGATGTCATGTTGATTATCTTTTATTATGATGGAATTCATTTTGATATAATTAATCATTGTGTAGTTTCTTATATATGTTTTGTTTCATTCTTTTGTTCTCTTCATTCAGATTTGATCAGTGCTTCATCTATTACTACTGCCTTAAACTCAATACCTTTGCTAACTGGGACAAACTTTAAAACTTGGAAAAACAAGATTATTATGGTCTTAGGCTGTTTGGACCTTGACCTCGCATTAAGAGAACAAGCTCCTGCCCTCTAACCTGATAAAAGCACCGCGGAAGACCGCTTGAGTTCGTAGAGGTGGAAGCGTTCTAATCGCGTCACCTAAGCATTATAAAGAATGCAAATTCCTGAGACATTTTTGAACAGTGTCTCCGAGGATGATGGAGCTAAAGGCTTTTTGGATGCCCTAGAGAAACGCTTTGCAAAAAGCGATAAATCGGAAACAAGTGCTACCTTAAGGAAGCTTGTTTCCATGAGGTATAAGGGCACCGGAAGCATAAGGGAATATATAATGGAAATGTTTCATCTATCTTCTAAATTAAAGGCACTCAAGTTAGACCTTTCGGAAGACTTGCTTGTGCATTTGGCTTTAATTTCTCTTCCTCATCAATTCGGTCATTTTGAAACGACCTATAACTGTCAAAAGGACAAGTGGAATATCAATGAATTGATTTCACATGTGACAGAGGAAGAGGATAGATTGAAACAATCTAAACCCGAAAGTGCTCATTATGCATCTACCTCTTCTCGTGGGATAAAGAGAAAAGGTAAGGAGATTGCGGTTACATCAAAGAAGCCTAAGGGATCATCAAATGATCAAAAAGTGAAAAAGTGCTTCTTTTGTAAGGACCCCACTCACATGAAGCCCGACTGCCCTAAGTATCGCCAATGGCGAATTAAGAAAGGTATGTCATTTAGCTTTGTTTGTACTGAAGCTAATTTAGTTTCAATTCCTTCGTATACATGGTGGTTAGACTCCGGTGCAACTACTCACATAAGTTCATGTATGCAGGGTTGCCTGAACTACCGAACGCCCAATGAAGGTGAAAGATTCATCTACATGGGAGCTGGAAAGCCGGTAGAGGTGGAGGGCATAGGGACTTTTAGATTATCTCTTAGTACCGGATATTATTTAGTTTTGAATAATGTATTTATTATTCCATCCTTTAGACGGAATTTGATTTCCGTCACTACATTAGATCGGGAAGGTTATTCCTGTATCTTCGGTAATAATAAATGCAATTTATATTTTGATTCAAAGCTTTTTGGTACTAGTTCTTTATCTTACATTGATAATCTATATTTACTTGACACAGTCAATTCATTAAATGAGTCCCACAATAATGAAACTAACTCTCGAGGCACAAAACGAAAGTTTTCAAGTAAAAACTCTTATACCTTGTGGCATAGGCGTTTGGGTCATATCTCCAAAAGGAGAATTGACAAGCTTGTGTCCGAGGGAATATTACATAAGCTTGATACTCCGGAAAATAACTTTTGTATTGAATGCCTTAAAGGAAAATTCACGAATAGTACAAACAAAAATGAATCCTTGAGAGCTACAAAAGTTTTAGAACTAATTCATACGGACATATGTGGACCGTTCCCTACCCCTTCATGGAACGGACAAACATATTTTATTACGTTCATAGATGACTTCTCTCGTTATGGATACATTTATTTACTTCATGAAAAGTCTCAATCATTGGACGTTTTCAAGTCTTTTAAAGCCGAAGTTGAAAATCAACTTGAAAAGACTATTAAGAACGTTAGATCCGATCGTGGTGGTGAATACTACGGTAGGAATGACGGTTCGGGAGAACAACGTCCGGGTCCTTTTGCTCGCTATTTGGAAGAGTGTGGGATTGTCCCTCGCTACACCATGCCGGGGACACCTAGCATGAATGGTGTAGCCGAGAGACGTAATAGAACCCTTAAGGATATGGTAAGAAGTATGGTTTCTTGTACTTCTTTACCTCACTCATTATGGGGTGATGCTTTGAAAACCGCAACCTACCTACTTAATAGAGCTCCTTCAAAAGCTACTAACAAAACCCCTTATGAATTATGGACCGGAAAGAAACCGTCCCTAAATCATCTTCATGTTTGGGGTTGTCCAGCCGAAGCTAGGCCTTATAAACCTAATGAAGGAAAGTTGGACGCTAAGACAGTTAGTAGTTATTTTGTAGGGTATTCTCAAAGATCTAGGGGATATAAATTCTATGACCCTAAAACTAGAACCTTTTTCGAGACGGGAAATGCTAGGTTCTTTGAGGATGTTGAATTTAGAGGGGAAAATTTGAATAGTAATTTTGAATTTGAAGAAATGGAAGAGGAATTCGTTTCTATACCTCTTCCTATAGTTTCTATCGAAAATCAAGCAAATGTGCTCGAAATTCGACAAGAACATATAATTCAAAATGACGTTAATTCTCCTATTAATGAACAACATGAAAATGTTGATGAGGAAATTCAACACCCTCAAAATCAAGAAGAACCGGTGCCCTTAAGAAGATCTAATAGAGCAAGAAGGAGTGCTATACCGGATTATTATGATGTGTATCTTGCCGAGAATGAGGAACCGTTAGGTTTAGTGGGAGATGAGCCAATCACCTTCCATGAAGCCATTAGTGGTCCAAATTCTCATAAGTGGATTGATGCCATAAATGAAGAGTTAAAATCCATGAATGATAATGACGTTTGGGATCTTGTCCCATTACCTAAGAATGTGAAACCCATCGGATGTAAATGGATCTTTAAGACCAAAAGGGATTCAAAAGGTAATGTGGAAAGACATAAGGCGCGTCTTGTCGCGAAAGGATTTACTCAAAAGAAGGCATTGATTACAAAGAAACATTTTCACCGGTATCCTCTAAAAATGTCTTTAGAATCATTATGGCTTTAGTGGCACATTTTGACCTCGAGCTTCATCAAATGGATGTAAAGACAGCCTTTTCTCAATGGTGACATTGAGGAAACTATCTATATGAAGAAACCGTAAATGGTGATCGATTCGGATCAAACTAGTCAACTAGTTTGTAAACTCAAGAAATCCATTTATGGGCTTAAGCAAGATCTCGTCAACGGTACTTAAAATTTAACCAAGTTATTCTTTCATTCGGTTTTGAAATGAATCTTGGTGAAGATTGTGTGTACCATAAGTTCAAATGGGAGTAGATTTATATTTTTGGTCTTATATGTGGATGACATTTTACTTGCTAGTAATGATAAGGACCTTTCTTAAGGAAACCAAGAAATTTCTCTCAAACAAATTTGAGATGAAAGATCTTGGAGAAGCTTCTTTTGTATTAGGAATCCAAATACATCGTGATCGCTCACGAGGTATGTTAGGATTATCACAAAAGAGCTATATAGAGAAGGTATTACAAAGGTTTAGCATGGAAAATTGTAAACCATATGACACCCTTGCCTCTAAGGGAGATAAGTTCAGTTTAAATCAATGTCCTAAAAATAATCTTGAAACCAAGTATATGAAAAATATCCCTTACACATCGGCAAGTAGGAAGCCTAATGTATGCTCAAGTCCGTACTCGCCCGCATCTTGCCTTTATTGTTGGCATGCTTGGGCGATATCAAAGCAATCCAGGAAGAGAACATTGGGTCGCAGCCAAAAGAGTGATGAGATACTTACAAAACACGAAGAACTACATGCTTACATATACAAAGTCGGATCATCTTGAGATCATTGGTTTTTCCGATTCCGACTTTGCTGGATGCCAAGATAGTCGCAAATCGACATCGGGTTATGTCTTCACTTTGGCCGGTGGGGCGATATCTTGGAGAAGTGCCAAGCAAACATTAGTTACTACTTCCACCATGGAAGCCGAATTTGTTGCTTGCTATGAGGCATCCAATCAAGCTATATGGCTGCGTAAATTCATTGAAGGACTGCGGATTGTCAAAGGTGTTGAAAGACCGCTTAAGTTATATTGTGACAATCGGGCCGCGGTATTGTACTCCAACAACAACAAGAGTTCATCTAAATCTAAGCATATAGATATTAAGTTTCTTGTTGTGAGAGAGAGAGTACAAAATGAACAAATCGAAATAGAACTTATTGGTACAAACTCCATGTTAGCGGATCCATTTACTAAGGCGTTATCTCCTTTAGTATTTCACGAGCATGTTGCTCATATGGGTGTAATGACTTTTGATAATGCCTAAATCAGTGGGAGTTTTAAATGTTTCTATTTCCTTGTGTTGTTTTCATTTAAATTGATCTCATTTGGTTAAAGTAGGACTAGTTGGAGAATATATATATGCATTCTTCATATATATTCATTAATTTTCCATGCTACATATCTATACTTTATCTATGTCATTTAGTTGGATATATATATGTGATTAATGTGGGTTTAGTTGCGAATCAATTACAACGAATGCCCCTTTAGTCCTTATACTTATATGACTAATGGACGGGATTGTTTTCGAATGACAACAAAGTGCACATAAGGGTTGTCATTTGTGTTATAAATATGATTGAAGAAATTTATTAAGTGAAGGTATATGTTATAATAATCCAAGTGGGAGATTGTAAGAACATGAATTAATGTAACATATAAATGCTTAATAATATAATGATCAATATTATAATATATGGTATAAAGTATAGAACTCTAAATAATATGTAGAATTCCATAATATAAGTATACCATTAAATGATGGGCATAATGGTAATATCTTATATATCAATAGGTGTAGTCCCTAAATGAAGTGCCCCTTGGATTCCTATATAAAGGCCTATCCATCAAGCCTATGAATCATTAGTTATTTTACATTTCTCATTCAGTCAAAATTCTTCCTAAGTACTTGAAGAACAAAGAGATTAAAAAGGCACTCATCATTTAGAAGATCTACTCTTCCTAAATCAAAGACTATCTTCATATCTTCATCGAGAACAAGAACAAGAACAATAATAGAATCTCAAGGTATACGCTTCCGTCTTCGTCTTCTTTCTTCTTCTTCTTCTCTTCTTAATCTAGTTATGAGTCGGTTCATGATCATTGGATCGTTTAATGTTCCAACAATTGGTATCAGAGCCTACTCATATACAAGATTGAGTTTGAGTTTCTTGTAAAGCCTTATGCTTTTATTTCTTGAAAAGATTCCATGTTCATCATGTGTTCTTGAATCATTATCATACTCTAATTAAGATTCTAGAGTATGGTGTTAAATCTTAATTATCAATAAGACTTTCATTCTTAATGTAAGATTATCCTATTTTGGACATAGCCACCATCTTTTGATGCGATGTGAGTTTGTTCAAATGTATAGCCACACATTTTAAAATGTGATGTGAGTATAAGGATCTACTTGCTTTGGTTGAATAATCATTCACCATTAAGTTAAGAATTGATAGTCTAAAGGGCATTGGTTCAAATCTGTTCATAAAAGGGTGTTAAAATGATGTCTTTTCACCAATCTTAACAGTGGGCACGAGTCGTGCTATTGGGCACGAGTCGTGCTATTGGGCACGAGTCGTGCTCTTTGATTCCTGTCGTTTAAATGGTGACTTTTCATGATTCTGGGCATTGGGCACGAGTCGTGCCTTTTGGCACGAGTCGTGCCCTTTTGGTCATTCGTGCCCACGACTCGTTTCAAAGCTCCCAAGTCGTTCTGATTAAAACCAAGCACTTCATTTCCACTCGTGCCCCATTCGTGCTCGTGGGCACGAGTCGTGCTCTGGCTAGGGAAGAGAGATTTTTTTTGAGTTTTGACCAGAATTTTGTGAAAATTTGTTAGTAAATTATAGTATCTGGACACCAGTCGCGCTTCGGTGGTTCTTAGAGTTATCAAACTTTGAGAATGGACGGGTAGAACAAAAGGATACTATATTTTAAATAACACATTTCACTTGTTGGTTTACCCTTTAAATTTTCAGAAATTACTTTAAAAATCTTAAGTGCCCTAAAGTATGATTAATTATATGCTTAAACAAATTTATTCATTGTTTAAATAATATTGTTGCCAAAGCAATTTACGTTATTTAAATACAAATTTGTTAAAGTGATGAATGTAAATATTGATATGTGATAACATGCTTGTTTCCCAAAGGAGACCTTGTTATTGACTAAGTGTTTACATTCATGGGGTAATAATTGAACTAAACTTTTGGTCATTTTAAATGCTGTGAACCATCCCAAAGGAAGGCGGGTGTTTAAAATGAATTGTTTATATTCTTTATTACCGGGAAACAAGTACCTTAAACTTTAGGACATTTTTTGTACTTGATCCGGCCCAAAGGAAGGCAAGTATTTAAAGTGTATTGTTTGAGCTATTTGTTTACCCTAAGATAAATCAAATTGTGAGTCAATTCGCAATCCAAAGATTAGTCTTGATGTCATGTTGATTATCTTTTATTATGATGGAATTCATTTTGATATAATTAATCATTGTGTAGTTTCTTATATATGTTTTGTTTCATTCTTTTGTTCTCTTCATTCAGATTTGATCAGTGCTTCATCTATTACTACTGCCTTAAACTCAATACCTTTGCTAACTGGGACAAACTTTAAAACTTGGAAAAACAAGATTATTATGGTCTTAGGCTGTTTGGACCTTGACCTCGCATTAAGAGAACAAGCTCCTGCCCCTCTAACTGATAAAAGCACTGCGGAAGACCGCTTGAGTTCAGAGAGGTGGAAGCGTTCTAATCGCGTCAGCCTAAGCATTATAAAGAATGCAGTCCCGGAGACATTTTTGAACAGTGTCTCCGAGGATGATGGAGCTAAAGGCTTTTTGGATGCCCTAGAGAAACGCTTTGCAAAAAGCGATAAATCGGAAACAAGTGCTACCTTAAGGAAGCTTGTTTCCATGAGGTATAAGGGCACTTAGGAAGCATAAGGGAATATATAATGGAAATGTTTCATCTATCTTCTAAATTAAAGGCACTCAAGTTAGACCTTTCGGAAGACTTTCTTGTGCATTTGGCTTTAATTTCTCTTCCTCATCAATTCGGTCATTTTGAAACGACCTATAATTGTCAAAAGGACAAGTGGAATATCAATGAATTGATTTCACATGTGACGAGAGGAAGAGGATAGATTGAAACAATCTAAACCCGAAAGTGCTCATTATGCATCTACCTCTTCTCGTGGGATAAAGAGAAAAGGTAAGGAGATTGCGGTTACATCAAAGAAGCCTAAGGGATCATCAAATGATCAAAAAGTGAAAAAGTGCTTCTTTTGTAAGGACCCCACTCACATGAAGCCCGACTGCCCTAAGTATCGCCAATGGCGAATTAAGAAAGGTATGTCATTTAGCTTTGTTTGTGCGAAGCTAATTTAGTTTCAATTCCTTCGTATACATGGTGGTTAGACTCCGGTGCAACTACTCACATAAGTTCATGTATGCAGGGTTGCCTGAACTACCGAACGCCCAATGAAGGTGAAAGATTCATCTACATGGGAGCTGGAAAGCCGGTAGAGGTGGAGGGCATAGGGACTTTTAGTATCTCTTAGTACCGGATATTATTTAGTTTTGAATAATGTATTTATTATTCCATCCTTTAGACGGAATTTGATTTCCGTCACTACATTAGATCGGGAAGGTTATTCCTGTATCTTCGGTAATAATAAATGCAATTTATATTTTGATTCAAAGCTTTTTGGTACTAGTTCTTTATCTTACATTGATAATCTATATTTACTTGACACAGTCAATTCATTAAATGAGTCCCACAATAATGAAACTAACTCTCGAGGCACAAAACGAAAGTTTTCAAGTAAAAACTCTTATACCTTGTGGCATAGGCGTTTGGGTCATATCTCCAAAAGGAGAATTGACAAGCTTGTGTCCGAGGGAATATTACATAAGCTTGATACTCCGGAAAATAACTTTTGTATTGAATGCCTTAAAGGAAAATTCACGAATAGTACAAACAAAAATGAATCCTTGAGAGCTACAAAAGTTTTAGAACTAATTCATACGGACATATGTGGACCGTTCCCTACCCCTTCATGGAACGGACAAACATATTTTATTACGTTCATAGATGACTTCTCTCGTTATGGATACATTTATTTACTTCATGAAAAGTCTCAATCATTGGACGTTTTCAAGTCTTTTAAAGCCGAAGTTGAAAATCAACTTGAAAAGACTATTAAGAACGTTAGATCCGATCGTGGTGGTGAATACTACGGTAGGAATGACGGTTCGGGAGAACAACGTCCGGGTCCTTTTGCTCGCTATTTGGAAGAGTGTGGGATTGTCCCTCGCTACACCATGCCGGGGACACCTAGCATGAATGGTGTAGCCGAGAGACGTAATAGAACCCTTAAGGATATGGTAAGAAGTATGGTTTCTTGTACTTCTTTACCTCACTCATTATGGGGTGATGCTTTGAAAACCGCAACCTACCTACTTAATAGAGCTCCTTCAAAAGCTACTAACAAAACCCCTTATGAATTATGGACCGGAAAGAAACCGTCCCTAAATCATCTTCATGTTTGGGGTTGTCCAGTAGAAGCTAGGCCTTATAAACCTAATGAAGGAAAGTTGGACGCTAAGACGGTTAGTAGTTATTTTGTAGGGTATTCTCAAAGATCTAGGGGATATAAATTCTATGACCCTAAAACTAGAACCTTTTTCGAGACGGGAAATGCTAGGTTCTTTGAGGATGTTGAATTTAGAGGGGAAAATTTGAATAGTAATTTTGAATTTGAAGAAATGGAAGAGGAATTCGTTTCTATACCTCTTCCTATAGTTTCTATCGAAAATCAAGCAGTTGTGCCTGGAATTCGACAAGAACATATAATTCAAAATGACGTTAATTCTCCTATTAATGAACAACATGAAAATGTTGATGAGGAAATTCAACACCCTCAAAATCAAGAAGAACCGGTGCCCTTAAGAAGATCTAATAGAGCAAGAAGGAGTGCTATACCGGATTATTATGATGTGTATCTTGCCGAGAATGAGGAACCGTTAGGTTTAGTGGGAGATGAGCCAATCACCTTCCATGAAGCCATTAGTGGTCCAAATTCTCATAAGTGGATTGATGCCATAAATGAAGAGTTAAAATCCATGAATGATAATGACGTTTGGGATCTTGTCCCATTACCTAAGAATGTGAAACCCATCGGATGTAAATGGATCTTTAAGACCAAAAGGGATTCAAAAGGTAATGTGGAAAGACATAAGGCGCGTCTTGTCGCTAAAGGATTTACTCAAAAAGAAGGCATTGATTACAAAGAAACATTTTCACCGGTATCCTCTAAAAATGTCTTTAGAATCATTATGGCTTTAGTGGCACATTTTGACCTCGAGCTTCATCAAATGGATGTAAAGACAGCTTTTCTCAATGGTGACATTGAGGAAACTATCTATATGAAGAAACCAGAAATGGTGACTGATTCGGATCAAACTAGTCAACTAGTTTGTAAACTCAAGAAATCCATTTATGGGCTTAAGCAAGCATCTCGTCAATGGTACTTAAAATTTAACCAAGTTATTCTTTCATTCGGTTTTGAAATGAATCTTGGTGAAGATTGTGTGTACCATAAGTTCAGTGGGAGTAGATTTATATTTTTGGTCTTATATGTGGATGACATTTTACTTGCCAGTAATGATAAGGACCTTCTTAAGGAAACCAAGAAATTTCTCTCAAACAAATTTGAGATGAAAGATCTTGGAGAAGCTTCTTTTGTATTAGGAATCCAAATACATCGTGATCGCTCACGAGGTATGTTAGGGTTATCACAAAAGAGCTATATAGAGAAGGTATTACAAAGGTTTAGCATGGAAAATTGTAAACCATATGACACCCCGGTCTCTAAGGGAGATAAGTTCAGTTTAAATCAATGTCCTAAAAATAATCTTGAAACCAAGTATATGAAAAATATCCCTTACACATCGGCAGTAGGAAGCCTAATGTATGCTCAAGTCTGTACTCGCCCAGATCTTGCCTTTATTGTTGGCATGCTTGGGCGATATCAAAGCAATCCGGGAAGAGAACATTGGGTCGCAGCCAAAAGAGTGATGAGATACTTACAAAACACGAAGAACTACATGCTTACATATACAAAGTCGGATCATCTTGAGATCATTGGTTTTTCCGATTCCGACTTTCTTTGGATGCCAAGATAGTCGCAAATCGACATCGGGTTATGTCTTCACTTTGGCCGGTGGGGCGATATCTTGGAGAAGTGCCAAGCAAACATTAGTTACTACTTCCACCATGGAAGCCGAATTTGTTGCTTGCTATGAGGCATCCAATCAAGCTATATGGCTGCGTAAATTCATTGAAGGACTGCGGATTGTCAAAGGTGTTGAAAGACCGCTTAAGTTATATTGTGACAATCGGGCCGCGGTATTGTACTCCAACAACAACAAGAGTTCATCTAAATCTAAGCATATAGATATTAAGTTTCTTGTTGTGAGAGAGAGAGTACAAAATGAACAAATCGAAATAGAACTTATTGGTACAAACTCCATGTTAGCGGATCCATTTACTAAGGCGTTATCTCCTTTAGTATTTCACGAGCATGTTGCTCATATGGGTGTAATGACTTTTGATAATGCCTAAATCAGTGGGAGTTTTAAATGTTTCTATTTCTTTGTGTTGCTTTCATTTAAATTGATCTCATTTGGTTAAAGTAGGACTAGTTGGAGAATATATATATGCATTCTTCATATATATTCATTAATTTTCCATGCTACATATCTATACTTTATCTATGTCATTTAGTTGGATATATATATGTGATTAATGTGGGTTTAGTTGCGAATCAATTACAACGAATGCCCCTTTAGTCCTTATACTTATATGACTAATGGACGGGATTGTTTTCGAATGACAACAAAGTGCACATAAGGGTTGTCATTTGTGTTATAAATATGATTGAAGAAATTTATTAAGTGAAGGTATATGTTATAATAATCCAAGTGGGAGATTGTAAGAACATGAATTAATGTAACATATAAATGCTTAATAATATAATGATCAATATTATAATATATGGTATAAAGTATAGAACTCTAAATAATATGTAGAATTCCATAATATAAGTATACCATTAAATGATGGGCATAATGGTAATATCTTATATATCAATAGGTGTAGTCCCTAAATGAAGTGCCCCTTGGATTCCTATATAAAGGCCTATCCATCAAGCCTATGAATCATTAGTTATTTTACATTTCTCATTCAGTCAAAATTCTTCCTAAGTACTTGAAGAACAAAGAGATTAAAAAGGCACTCATCATTTAGAAGATCTACTCTTCCTAAATCAAAGACTATCTTCATATCTTCATCGAGAACAAGAACAAGAACAATAATAGAATCTCAAGGTATACGCTTCCGTCTTCGTCTTCTTCTTCTTCTTCTCTTCTTAATCTAGTTATGAGTCGGTTCATGATCATTGGATCGTTTAATGTTCCAACAGAGTAGCCGAGAGAGAGAGATTTCGGCAGAGAGAGATTTCCGAGAGGAAGAAAGGAGCCAGCCAAGCCTAGGGAGGAAGAAGAAGAAGAACTCTTCTTCATTGCTTGGTAGATTCAACACCAAGGTAAGGATTCAATCATTTTTTAATATGTTCTTTAACCTAGAAAACCCTAGAAACTCATGGGATTAGATTAGGGTTTCATTATTGATATTGTGATTAATTGAGGATTAATCTAAGTGCCTTGTGTTGATCGGATTAAATTATGAAAACCTAATATTAATTAGGGTTTGAGTATGTAATCAATGACATTATGTAATTTTCCCATTGATCAATTATTTTCTATATAAATTAAACAAAAATAAATAAAATATATCCTCTTTGTCTCCAAATAACTCCCCGGATTAACCGGTCCTAATTTTCCAGGCCTCTTCCTTTCTTTCTAGGTTTTCAATTCTTCCAAAACCCTAACAACCGGCGATTCATTAAGCGTTCGGAAAAGACCGCCTTCTCCCCCGACGCGCTCATTCTCTCCCAGGTATTATTACTTCATTCATTCTTTCTTAATTCAAAATTACGAAGATTTTAATTTTCTGATTTGGAATTATTCATTCAATTAGTGCCTTCATGCGTTATGTTAGCACAAGTCAGTATTTGTTATGTTTACATATTATGTAGGAAGTCAATTGTTCTCTGTTTTTGTTTCCGTATATGCAAGTTTTTGTTTTGTTGAATTAGGTTTAAGCTTGACAAACAGATTCCACTTATTTATAGTGGGGACGATTAGATTTATGCAGTATAATCTTCCAACTTAGATGCAAAATAAGGAATTTTGAAGAAACAGATTCAAAATTTTGATTGTTAGGAGTGGTAGAAAGCTAACGGTAGGATCACTCTCTCTCGCTGACTTAGTTGAGGTTCCTAACTCATTTAATCATTCTCTCCTTCCTCCCTCCTTCTATGATTGAAAATTTCGAAAGTTTAATTATTTTAACCCAACAATTTGGGTAATGGGACGATCTTTTCTGGACAATCAAAAATGGCAAAGGTGAAACTTATGTAAGTGCAGTTTGAGCTACAAAAGCGCATTCATTTCGTTTTTTTGATATTTACCTAACATATTGTTTTCGTTTATTTAAATGAAATCACAGATTATGTCGACAAGTCGATTGATTGGTATTAAATCAATTATTAAGAACGCTAGGTTTTGTAACATTCACGCTCACATTTTATGTAAATTGGAGCAGAAAACCCATGAGATGATATTAGTTGATGAAGAGGTAATAATTTTTATTAATTTACTTCCTTATCTTGCATAATTTTTATCCAGGCTTCTATTTATTTAATTTGATCTTCATATTGAATCTTTAGTACTATTTTTTATTTTGTTTAAGGGTTCTAAAATTCAGGCTACCATCCCGAACAGCTTGCCATCCAATTTGAAGATTAAGTTTGAAATTGGGAAAGTTCTAAATATCAAAAAATTTGGGGTTGAAGAAAATATTCAATCAACTCAAAAGGCAAAAATTAATCACAAATGGAAACCAACTATGAGTTTGAGGACTAAGGTAGAAGATGCCGATGCGTCTGTCCGAATTTCAGAAAATAGTTTCATGTTCACACCTTTTCAATCAATTGGGTGTTTAAATGAAGAGTTCATAGTGGGTGAGAACTATGCCTCATATATCATTTTTTTCTTTTGATAAAAAATGAATTATATTTATTTTCTTTTAATTGAATTATTATATTTACTAACATGACATTGTTATTTGTTAGATATCATTGGTGAAGTTATTTTATCTTTACCAGATTTTAAAGTTGTGCAGAAACTGAATGCTAGAACGCTGGAAGTGCAACTTATTGATAACGAGTATGTGATACAAAAATATCATCGATTATACTTATTTATAGATACTATACTTTGAATACTGATTTCTTTAGTATTTATTATACAATTATGTTCTATTATTTTGACAGCGGAATGGAGTTGTCTTGCGTTTTGTGGGAATCATATGGAGATGAACTTAAAGCGTTTATTGAGAATAAGGGTGAAGATACGGAACACCCTGTTATAATTATTTTATAGTTTGGAATGTTGTCGAGATTCCAAGGTATTTTTATCATATATTTATTTAGATTGTTATTACTTTCTGATTAAAGCTTAGTTACATATTAGATACGTTCAAATACTTATACAGGAAAGACACGTGTCCATACAATGAAACATGCCTCCAAATTGCATATAAATCCATCATTTCCTGAAGTGGCAGAGTTTCGTAGCAAGTAAGTTAAGATTAAACTCTAATAATAACAATCTATGAATTTGTTACATACAGTATATTTTTTCTTTTCATGTATATTTTTCATATATCTTTTTTATTTTACAGGCATATTATCAAATTTTCATCCAACAATCGTTCTTTGACTACTAACACTAATGAGAGTAGTCATATCAATGGTGGTGATATGTGGTTGAACACCAGAGAATTCAAATCAATTAGTGATTTGCTCACATGTAACGAGGTATATTATAAATTTTCTGAATTAAATCTTTTAGTCAATTATATTCATGTAAATATTCTTACTATAATTATTCTTTTTTATTAGGTTGGTGTATATACCGTGTTGGCAACCATATTCGATGTGGATTCACATGCAAAATGGTACTATGATGGGCGTAGCAACGCGAAGTATGCAAGGATTCGATAGGAACTCAAAGATGTGCTCTAAATGCAAAACATCTTATAGCAAATAAGTATCCGTAGGTAATGGAGGAAGTTGATTAATTTTTATATGGATACATCTCAAGAATATATACAATGTCTCATTTTTTGCATACTAATTGGGCATTATTTCAGCCTTTTAGGTTCAAAATCAGAGTTTGCGTCATTGATAAAGATCAATATGAGACTCACTTTATCTTATTCGATGGTATAGCATCTACTTTGCTCGGGATGTCGGCTTCAATTCTTAAAGATGTCTCAGAGGTGGTTAATTTATTTTGTTATTTTTTATCATCATATATTTTAATACTATAATAATATTTGTAAAATATATAAATTTGTGGTAATGTTCTGCAGGATCAACTGCCTGAATGTTTTAAGATTTTTTTTGAAAGGGAATTTTTATTCAGAATAGATGTTGATCAAAGTGTTGTGAAATTGGCGATACTTCGTTGCAATCAAGATAAGAAAATCAACAAACCCACACGTACAAGAAAGAAACAATCACACACAAGAACACAAGAGTTGTTTACCCGGTTCATTCACCAACTCGTGAACTACGTCTGGGGGCAATTGCCAAGCCAATATGTATTAGACACCTTCTAATATGTTGCTACAATCAACTACAATATGTTCTAGGCCGAAATTATGCTTATATAGTTATACAAGGAAGCCCTAACTCAGTTTAAGAAGAGATACAATCGAATTAGGAAACAAATCAAATCTGCAAAGACAAAGATCGGGCGCAGGCGCGACGCCTCAAGGCCAGCGCGGCCGCCCTCCTTGGCAGAGACTTCTTCACCCACGAAGGAACTCCAGCGTGGTCGCCCTCCACCACGAGCGCGGTCGCCCTCCTTGACAGAAGCTTCCTCCGAGATTTTCCTCCTTCAATCTCACCGACTCCTCCGACTTAGGCCCCTTTTCTTCCTTGTAGTTTAGGACTCCAATCCCAACAATCTCCCACCGGAGACTAAACTAACAAACATAAAATCACCCATCAACTCCCACCACGGAGTAAAGACCTTCGAACACATTTCCCCCCATCCATATTGGCTTGACACTACCTCTTCTCTCCTCAAGTAATAAGGCGAGTTGAAACCAAGCGATGTTCCAACCTCTCCGTGTTAGATCGTTCTTGCCTCCCCAAATCAGCTTCTACCTTGATTTCTCCCCGCAAGTCTAACTTCGCCTTCTCCCTCCAGACCCACCTTCCTCGCAATGCTTCCCCTTGAAACTCGGACACACCTTGTTTCTTGAATCGTCTGTTTTTGGCCTGAATCCGCTCTCTGTTAGGGCACTTGGACTTCCACACCACGTTGATCAACTTTGAGTCCCCCCCAACATACCGTTTCTTGATGTCTCCCCTTTTCACACCAACAGGCCGGTTCTTTAGCCTCTTGCTCCCACCGGAACGAACATCGACATTGTAGGTAGAGTACAACATCTTCCCCTTAACCCCACGAGCCAACACCTTAGCCCCTTTTGTGACTTCCCAAGACCCACCAATGAAAGAGACACCATACCCTTCACTGTCAAGTTGTCCCATAGAAATCACCCTTCTCCTCAAATCCGGAACATGCATCACGTTGTGTAGTTGTAAAACACTTAGGTGTCTTCATCATCACATCCCCCTTACCTTTGACCTTCAATGGCTGACCGTCACCAAGATAGACAACCCCAAAGTCTCCAGTTTTGTACCGCTTCATTGATTCTGCATCCCCACTAGCATGACAAGAAGCTCCAGAATCCAACACCCAATCTTCACCCGACTGCTCCTCCCTTGGGATTAATACATCTCCACCGTCATCCACCACGTGTGCACAACCACCTTTACCCGGACAGTCATAACTGATATGCCCCAATTCACCACAATTGTAGCACTTGACCTTTTTCCCCTTTTTAGGTCTTCCCCTATTTCTCTCCACCCTAAGTGCAGCCCCATCTACGGAAGATTCTCCCCTTTTCTCTTTCCTTCACAACTCCTCTTGAAGGATGAGATCTCTAACCTCCATATACACCAATGCTGTTTTCGACGTACTCATCGTTGTGACAGTAACCTCCCAACTATCAGGCAATGATTTTAGTAAAAAACAAGCTAGCACTTCATCGGAGAAAGTAATATCAACACTTTTCAATTGGTCCACCATACCTTTGAAATTGCCGATATGACTTGCCGCTCCCGCCCTCTGACATCTTCGCATTCGCAAACCTCTTTATCAAATGCACCTTATTGATATTCGACGGCTTCTCATACATGTCCGACAGCGTTTGTAGCAACTCCACCGTTGTCTTGGCCTCCATAGCGTTCCGTGCAACGTTGTCGGTTAGGGCACTCCTCACTGCTCCTAACGCCTTCTGATCCAACGTCTCCCAATCCCCTTGTGACATGTCTTCGGGCTTTGCCTTCAAGGGTCCATGAAGATCCTTACAATAAAGGTAGTCTTCAATCCTTGTCTTCCAAAACGTGAAATTCACACCGTTGAATTTCTCGATTGAGTTCTTCATCTGATTGCTTCACCAAAATCCCCAAGAACGCGATTCAAAATTAATCAACTAATGAAAAGATTTTGAATCCTCCGAACCAATGCTCTGATACCAGTTGTTGTGAAATTGGCGATACTCCATTGCAATCAAGATAAGGAAATCAACACACCCACACGTACAAGAAAGAAACAATCACACACAAGAACACAAGAGTTGTTTACCCGATTCATTCACCAACTCGTGAACTACGTCCGGGGGCAATTGCCAAGCCAATATGTATTAGACACCTTCTAATATGTTGCTACAATCAATTACAATATGTTCTAGGCCGAAATTATGCTTATATAGTTATACAAGGAAGCCCTAACTCAGTTTAAGAAGAGATACAATCGAATTAGGAAACAAATCAAATCTGCAGCACAAAGATCGGGTGCAGCGCGGCCGCCCTCAAGGCCAGCGCGGCCGCCCTCCTTGGCAGAGACTTCTTCACCCACGAAGGAACTCCAGCGTGGTCGCCCTCCACCACGAGCGCGGTCGCCCTCCTTGACAGAAGCTTCCTCCGAGATTTTCCTCCTTCAATCTCACCGACTCCTCCGACTTAGGCCCCTTTTCTTCCTTGTAGTTTAGGACTCCAATCCCAACACAAAGAAAGTTAGAAACTGCTCACGAGAAGCGAACTTTCACTGTAAAACATGTGACGGAGGATACTAATATCATTGCGCAGTTTTTATCTCTCATAAATATTGATGTAAGTACAACCTACAATGAATTATTTACATATATAAAATGATATACATGTTCAAGTTTGAATTGATTTAAACTCCAGGAGGTGACTTCCAAACATAATCATGGAGATGAAGATGTGACCATCTTGAATTGTAATACTGAGGTAAAATTTAAGCAGCATTACATATCTAATCCTTATTACAATCTTCATTATTGTTTAAAGATAACATTTTATTTAACTATAACATTTTACTTTTAAAATTTTGTAGGATAAGATCCTGGAATCTATGGGGGAAAACTCTGAACTATCCTTATTAGATGACCAGACTCCAAAGAAACGTTCACACGTTACTATTTCCAATGATGAGGAGGAACAATTGTCTGTTACGAAAGCTATCAAACAAATCAAGCGAGAGAAACTAGATGAGTAGTAAAGAGTTACAGATTGACAGTTTATTTTTAGACATTTATTTCTCCATTTTACATTAGTACTCTTTTCAAACTTTGCAATTTCTTTTCCAGTTCAAATTATTGTTTGCTGGTGATTTTATTGGGTATTTTGTCATTGTGAAACATATTAAAAGTATTGTTGGGATTATATTTTAGAATATTTGATTAGAAATAAATCTTTCGAATATTTGATCAGAAAGAGAATTACCAAATTCTCTGCGGTGTATTATCTATCCTTTTTTTTTCAAACTAGACGACGATAGTCACATGAAGATCCTGCATGAACAGAAAAATATTTGATGGTAGTTTCATTATGCTGCCATAATTTTTTTGAAAAAGAGACTCCATCTTTGAACAAGAGAATAATTTGGAGGCCTAAAACTCCAGTCATATAAGTGGTGTATCAAAATACATGAAATCCTGAATCAATCCCACATTAGTTAACCCCTCACAAACGTTAAGTGTTTGAAAAAAAAATGTCTTAAATAACTCAACTGTATTACTCCATCCGTTCCAAAATAAATGTTTATTGTGTTCTTTTCTTTATAATTAAAAGTGTCACTTGGAACGGAGGGAGTATGCTACTTTGTTTTCTTTACAAATTCTGCATTAAACTTTTGAGATTTTGGGTCAATTGAAGTTTGTATAACGAGTAAAGATGAAGAAAATAATGATACTTTTGTCATTTGCATAGAACTACATGATATTACAAGAAAATTCAAATTCCAATCGCTGTGTTGAAGCGTTGTGCAGTCAGCAAAGCCCGCCTTGACCAAAACTGCAATAACTCCGTGCCCAAACACTATTTTTGTGAACCGATTTTTTTGTTAGAAAATAGACTCATAGATCTTTCCAATTATTTTCCATATAAATCATGTAACAAACTTATTTTGCAACCCTAGATGCCTCATTATTTTGCAACTCTAGATGCCTCATTATTTTGCAACCCTAGCAAGAGATTTAGAGAGAGAGGCGGCATAGAGAGAAGAGCAGCCGAGAGAGAGATTTCGGCAGAGAGAGATTTCCGAGAGGGAGAAAGGAGCCAGCCGAGCCTAGGGAGGAGGAGGAAGAAGAAGAACTCTTCTTCATTGCTTGGTAGATTCAACACCAAGGTAAGAATTCAATCATCTTTTAATATGTTCTTTAACCTAGAAAACCCTAGAAACTCATGGGATTAGATTAGGGTTTCATTATTGATATTGTGATTATTTGAGGATTAATCTAAGTGCCTTGTATTGATCAGATTAAATTATGAAAACCTAATATTGATTAGGGTTTGAGTATGTAATCAATGGTGTAAACTAGGGTATTGAATGCTAAGATTATGAAAGAAAAATAGGGTTTTGTGTGTATGTTTGAGGGGTGTGCGTGTGTGTTACTGTGCGTGTTGTGTGTGTGTGCAGCTGTGTGAGTGTGGCTGCAGCTATGTGTATCATGTGTGTGTTTGGTGTGTGCAATGTGTGATGATGATGTGTGTGTGTGTGTAGTGTGTGTCGTGTATGTGCAGTATGTGTTGTGTGTGCTGAAGGTGAAAAACAGTGTGTGTTGTGTGTGTTGAAGGTGTTAACTTTGTTGAAGTTACCATGGATTTGATAAAGTATTCAAGGTGAATGAAAAAGACATTCAGGAAGATGAAGCTAAATTGAATATCTCTTATTCATCAAGATAACATTTTCTGTATACAATTTACACATTTATATTGCTTACAACTGGGAAAATATCTCACTAACCGTCTAACTGAAAAACAAACTTTTTAACAAACTATTATAACAAACTACTTCATAGTCAGCTCCATTGATCTATCTCTCTATACATGACATTAATCCAACACTTAATTAACTGATGATTGAGTCCATGTGGCATTCCTTGTGAAACCATATTTGCTGTAGAAGTAGGGGAACCATTTGATGAAGCATTGTTATGGTCAATACCCCTCCCACAAGTTGAAGGTATAAAAGGATTTAGGACCTTCGAGGAAAATCATGTATTGATGTTATGTTTTTATATTTTTATAGAACTATAATGGACAGAACATTTGATAAAAAGCAAAAGCAACAGGGACGTGAAGAAATGGAACCCCATCCGATAATTGCGATTGGTGATCAAAGAGCCACATTGTCCGACATTACTAATAGTATGTTTTCTACATATTCGTTCTCTAATTGTTCGCTGTCCTTTTTTAATTACTAAAACTAACATTTTCATCAGGTGGAAGCCAACTAATGACCCCGTCAATTGGTTTTAGTAACATTACAAATAGTAAGAATATTAATATTTTTTTGTTGTCTGTATATATTCTTTCTACATATTCGTTCTCTATTCTTTGTCTATTCATTCTCTACTTTAATCATATACTTTTATATCCTTTTCAATCGTAAACATTTATGAGTTATAACCTATTGAAATATCATAAGTCTTTTTATAAATTTCATCTGGTATGATTCCAACTGGTAGTCAGTTAGTTTCACTGACGGGGGATAAATGAATGTGAACATTGTTCATATCGTATATAAAATATTTGTTTGTCTTTTTTTTATTCGCTATAGTAGAAATGGAGAAAGTTGGAAAAAATAAAAACGTGATATAGAAAAAAACACAAATCGTGATACGTTGGCGAGACCGTCTACTCAAAGATCCCAGCTCATTGACATTTCAAACGGTAATTTTTTTAACATTTTGTTATTGTGAACAACGTATTTACATTTAGGAGAGTCTTTCAATGGATGATTAATTTCAACTTATTGTTCTTATTCATTATATTCAATACTTTATAAAATATTTTTGATTTATATATTTTTTTGCAGTAACAAATATATCAGGAAATCCTAAAATTCGTCCACTGCTTCCCAAGACTTGCATTACGACTCCTGGTATAAATATATTCTATAATTTTATTTCATTAATATAAATTTTATAAATTCACCTCTTTGTAAAGCTAAACATGTCATAACAGGTTCAAGATTATTTTCAACTCCTTCATTCACTCCGATTACACCTTTATCTAACAGCAGCAATGGTATGATTTTTTTATCGTTATTGTTTCGTTTGTATTCTGATCAATGGTATATACAATTCATTTTTTTTAAATTGCAATATTTGTTTGATTATATTTCAGGTAGCAATAAATCTGGAAATCCCCTTAATCGTCCGCTTCTTCCTAAAAGTTACATTACTCCCACTACTAGAAACAGGGTCATTACCGACGGACTTTTACCGACGGACGAATCGGTAATACAGATGGAAACTTTTTATTTACCGACGGAAATTTAATTTATTTTACCGGGAATTTAATTTTTTAAAATTTCGTTTTGTCCGTCGGTAATTTTTAAATTCCGTCGGTATTTCCGCCGGTAATACCGACGGACATAGACCGTCGGTATTACCGGCGGACTATGTCCGTCGGTAACAAATTCATATATATACGCGTATCTTCCCCATTTTTAATTAGGCATCATTTTTATTACGCCCCTTCGTTCCTCAGTCCTTCGCGAACCCCAGCGCCAACGCCAAGTCGTCGCCGTCGCCGCCGAGCCTCGCCGTCGCCGGTAAGTCCTCTTTGTCTCTCTCAATCGCTTTCTCTCTCTCACTTTCTCTCTCTCACTTTCTCTCTCTCTCATCAGTAAGAACACGCCGTCGCCGCCGTCTCTTTCCATCGCCGTTTGTGGTCGCCGGTGCGTTCCCTCTCTCTCTCGCTTTCTCTCTCTCAATCGTTCTCTCTCTCACTCGATTTCTCTCTCTCATGAATGATTAATTTTAATGAGCTGATCAGAAACCCTAGTTTTTATTCAAGTAATTGTCTTTCAGTTTTGTATATACATGTTGTTGTTGTTGTTAATGCATTATCATGTGGAGTTGTGTTCCAAATGTTCATTAGGAGTTGAACTAAACTACAGAAAATGTGAATAATTTCATACTTGGGTTTATTTTGGTAGCTCTTTGTTTATTGTGTGTTTGTGTGTGTGCAATTAGAAATGTAGGGTTTGAGGTATTAAAAATGTATGTTTGTGTTATCAATGTGTCTTATGTGCGAGGGGCCTACGGATTAAACAAATGTTGAAATTGCACGAGGAGTTGGTTTTTATATGAACTTGCTGTGTGTTTATTTGTGAAATAATATGTTTGATTAGAGATAAATATTTGTAAATGCATTGTGGAGCTGAATGCAATTTTGATGTGTTTAGACTGCTTTACTAATTAATGTCTAAAGTTAAAATATAAATAAGATGAGAGCCTTTTTCACCCACAGCTATCAAAATTCGTCTTCTTTGACCAAGGAAGACAGAGCAAACAAGTTCATTGCCGTTTGAGTCAAGGATTTTCTGTTTAATAAGAGTTTTTACAGTTTCACTGTAAAAACTCTTATTAAACAGAAAATCCTTGACTCAAACGGCAATGAACTTGTTTGCTCTGTCTTTCTTGGTCTAAGATGAGATTGGGTTTTGATAGTTGTGGATGAGAACGACTCTTATCTTGTTTATAAATGTTAATTTAATTCATCATTGTAAAATTTCAAATTTTACAATAAAGAATTAATATTTCAAATTATTCACAATATTAATAATTTAAAAAATATGATAGATGTGTTTGTTAATTCATCATTGTAAAATTATGCATTTTACGGTAATGAATAAAAATTAATGTTACGACGTGACGTTGTGACGGTTGAAACACAAAAGCTTAAAAACCCGTTTAAGAATCTTTAACTTATCATGTTGAGGTCAACATGTAGTCATCGATTCTTAAATTGTCCGTGTGGACAGTCTTGAAATGCACGATTATATGTTTTGTAAATATCATCATTGTCTATTAAAATTGCTTGAATAGTCGATAGTTGAGATATTTCGGTTGCATTAATCCTATTGTTCTCTGAGTGTATACTAGACATATATGGTTGATTACACTGTCGATTATAATCGATAGTGTTTGATTGACCTAGTCTACGTCGTGCACTTGGAGACCAAGGGGTTATGCTGCCGAAATTTCTTGATTTTCGATTATAAAGCAAGTAGACAAGGTGATATTTGCAATTCATATGTGTATTTCGGGATGGGATAGAAGCCAACCCAATTCTAAACCTAATGGACATGAATTGTCCTTTCATCATAGGGAATGATATACTTTACAACAAAGAATTAAATATTAATATTTAAAATTATTCAAAATATTATGATAGATGTGTGTGTTAATTCATTATTGTAAAATTATGCATTTTACGGTAATGAATAAAAATTAATGTTACGACGTGACGTTGTGACGGTTGAAACACAAAAGCTTAGAAACCCGTTTAAGAATCTTTAACTTATCATGTTGAGGTCAACATGTAGTCATCGATTCTTAAATTGTACTGTGTGGGACGATCTTGAAATGCACGATTATATGATTTGTAAATATCATCATTGTCTATTAAAATTGCTTGAATAGTCGATAGTTGAGATATTTCGGTTGCATTAATCCTATTGTTCTCTGAGTGTATACTAGACATATATGGTTGATTACACACTGTCGATTCTTAAATTGTCTGTGTGGACAGTCTTGAACTCCATTATTTACTGTTTTCATATTGTCATTTCTATTTTAAAGCTGCAAGAAGTGCAATGCTGACAGGACACCAAGTCCAAACTGTTACCCACGTTTTGTTTACTTGGTTACTCTTTACATGCTATGTAATATTTAAATTTTGTTCTACTTGATAATATTTTCTGTCTACATATATAATATACTAGTTTAGACATGTCGGGTCGAGGTGGCAATCGTTCAAAGAGAGGGAAGGTTGCGGGTTTTGTCCATCGTCTTGTTTCACCAAGGACGGGAGGGAGGGGATCTACTTCTGGTTCTGGACGTAGTGAACCATCCGAGCGGGTTAATTTGGACGCAATTATTAATGAGGAAGGAAAAATGGAAATATCTATCTCTCCCAAAGTGGCCGTAAGTATCATTTAATTGTAAATGTCATATATATAATGTTTACATTTTATTATTGTCTTTTTATTTGTATATATATTGATATATTGTTTTTTAATTAATATCTTGATAGGTTTATACATGCATGGTGGTGGTAGCGGTAGCAAGAATGGCGCGCTCGTGGTTGTTAAACATGAATTTTCATTGACATGTAATTAAACAAACAAACAAACAAACATATGTAGTTTCTTTTTCCCTTTCCCTTTTCCCGCCTTTCCCTACCGTTTCCCCTTCCCTTTTCCCCTTTCCCCGTTTCCCCTTTCCCTTTTTCCTTTCCCCCTTTCCCCGGCCGTTTCCCCTTTCCCCTTTCCCTTCCCGTTTCCCCTTTCCCCGGCCGTTTCCCCTTTCCCCTTTTCCTGTCGCTTGATTTGGACAAACATATGTATTTTATTTGTTGTACAAGCGAAACAGGTTGTTTGTGTGTGTTTGTAGTTTGTAATTGGGTTGTTTGTGTGTGTTTGTAGTTTGTAGTTGTTTAAAACAGGTTGTTTGAACAGGTTTACAGCCTTTTACAGGTGGTTTAATAATAAAACAAATTTTTTTTTTAAATCTGGCCAGATTACCGACGGAAATTTCCGTCGGTAAATTAATACAAAAAATAAATAATTCTATTTTTCCGACGGAAATATCCATCGGAAAATAAAAAATTAAAAAATAATACTCAAAATACCGACGGACATATCCGTCAGTTTAGGGTTTATATTCCGACGGACATATCCGACGGTAAATATTATGATTTCCGACGGTTATAACCGTCGGTAATGGTTTTTATTTCCGACGGATAATTCCATCGGTAACCTCCGGCGAATGCTCCGGTTAACCGGCCGGCGTAACTCATTTCCGACGGACGTTTTCCGGCGGAATTTTAGATTTTCCGGCGGACAATCCGCCGGTATTTCCGGCGGAATTTGTCCGTCGGTATTACCAACCAATTATTTCTGACGGAACCCGACGGACGAATTTCGTCAGTAATATCCATTTAGCGACGAATTTGTAGAATTACCGACGGAAATTTCCGTCGGTAAACGGCCTTTTTCTAGTAGTGTCCTCCTGGCAAAGAAAACGTTTACCTAATTTCACTTACATTAATATATCATTTTTTTTTAATTTAAACTAACGTAAAAATTAACACGTCTTTTCAGGATCAATAATATTTTGAAGTCAATCCATTACAGCGGTTCCACTACTCTCTAACGCAAGTAATGGTATTCTATTTGTGCATCTTACTACTTTGTGTTTTTTTTAATTTAAATATTATATTTACAATTTAATGTTTATATGCAAAAGTTACAAATGAAAATTTGGTAAATGAAGATAATACGAGCTTGTCATTAAGAAAAGTTGGTAGACCCCTCGGTTCTAAGAACATAGATTGTCATATAAGAAAACTGTCTGAATCGAGTGGGAGAAATTCTTCTGTGATACAGTCTCTTAAAACCAATTTGGATGTCGAACTCTTAAATTCTGCAATCGACACAAATTATAGTCAGTCTGCAATTAATAAGCGGAAGCAACAGAAACAGCCATTAGTCTCAAATTTAGGTACGTGGTCTGTTTAATTTGCTTTTTTACACAAGTTAAAATTTTATCAACGTTTGTTAATGTTTGTTTAGTAGACGAAAGTCAAAATTTATCAATCTTTGCTAAGATTCGTCTTAATTTTGATTCATTTGTAGGCTGTGTCGAAATAAACGTGACGTCTAAATCTGAGGTAGCACGATTTAATAGAAGACAAAAAATATTGAAGAAAGCCGAAGTTTGTAAGTACTCCATCTGTTACGAAATAATTACATATGTTGAGTAAATGTTAAAAATGTCTCATTCTATGACTTTCAATATTGTTTGATAAGTTCAGATATTAGTTCAAATTATGTTTATTTGAGACGCTCATTATACATTGCAGCTTATGATGATATGGGGAACCCGGAAAATGAATGTGAACATTGTGGTGCTATCTTTTGGTTCAATGAGAGGGTGAAGAGCTCTCCTCTATATAGAAGACCGAAATTTTTGTTATGCTGTAAAAATGGTCAAGTAAAAATTCCAATATTAAAAGAACCGCCTGCTCTTTTGCGAGATCTTATAGAGGAAAGATACGAAAAGAGCAGGAATTTTAAAGATAATATTCGGGGATACAACACCATGTTCTCATTTAGTTCAATGAGTGGTAAGACGGATAAAAGGATAAATAAAGGACAAGGACCTTATTCATATACAATGAGTGGTAAGAATGATCATATGATAGGGCCTATGCAACCCAAAGAAGGTCAACCTCCACAATTTTCACAGCTTTATATCTACGACACGGAGAATGAAGTTGAGAACAGAATCAACGCCCTTAGGTATGCGTCTGTATATTATATCAATATATTAATAGCTAGATATTCTTTACAAAAAATTTATTTCGTCCATAACGCACTAATTCATTTTTTATTTCATGTATGCAGCAAAGATCCAACCAAGCCTTCAAAATTGGATAAAACAATTGTGTCTGATTTGAAGGAGATGATTGATGACAATAACCCATATGCACAGATGTACAGGATGGCTGCAGCGAGAATTGCAATGAAGAAATTTACCAACTTGAAGCTCCAACTAATTGGAAAGAGAAATGGGGATGGAAGGACATATAATTTGCCAACATCAAATGAGGTAGCAGCTTTAATTGAGAATGATATTGGTCTTGCACCTGATGTTAGAGATATAGTTGTTGAACAAAAGAATGGTAGTCTCCAGCACATTCATGAGTTTAACCCATGTTACCTTCCCCTGCAATACCCTTTATTATTTCCATATGGTGAGGATGGATTTTATACGGAGATTCCAAGGGATGATCCAACCAAGTTTATGAGGAGTGGGCGTTTGCTCCAGCAATTTATGGTTGATTCTTATGTTATGGATCAAAGAAGGATCCCAGTTTATGAGGAGTGGGCGTTTGCTCCAGCAATTTATGGTTGATTCTTATGTTATGATGGATACACAGAGACTTCATTGGATTCGTCACCACCAGCCTAAACTACGAGCTGAGTCATACACGAGACTAAAAGCTTCAGCCAACATCGGAGTTAGCGGTTCAGATGCGGGGAGAAGAATCATACTGCCTTCATCGTACACTGGGGGGAAAAGGTGGATCATCCAAAATTATCAGGACTCCTTTGCAATATGTAAATGGATAGGTTATCCATCACTATTTATTACTTTTACATGTAACCCTAAGTGGCCAGAAATAAAAAGATATGTTGAAGAAAAGGGATGTAGACCAGAGGACAGGCCCGACATAATATCGAGGGTTTTCAAAATGAAACTTGATGAAATGATCAGCGATTTTAAGGACGGGAAAGTGTTCGGTAGCCCTGCTGCAAGTAAGTGTCAAATATTTCGAATTTATTTCTGAAAGTTTTTAACAAGCTATATTTGATATTTAAAGTTTTTATAATAATGTACTCCATTCGTCCCGCACTAATTTTTTTAATTCTATATTATTAGCATTTTGTATTTAGCACCATCCAAACTATATAATCTTCAAGTCAGATTTTTTATTGATATTAACTTTTTCATAGTAATATACTCCCAATGTCTAGCACTAATAGCAATATTCATTCCCTCCGTAATAATATTATATTTCATCCATCCCGCAGTAATAGTATACTCCCTCCGTCCCGCATTAATAGTTTATTCCATCGTCCCAAATTTTTTTAAAACTTCTATACAAACTTCAACTAAGATTATTTTTTATAATAATTTTTTCATAAGAATATACTTCCACCGTCGAATACTAATAGCAATATTAGTGCCAGACGGTGATGATAGTATATTCCCTCCGTCCCGCAGGATTAGTATATTCCCGCCATCCCAAAGTTATATTATATTCTATATGTCCTGCATTAGTAGCTTATTCCATCTCGCGTATATTTAAAACTTTTATATAATTCTCAAGTTGTATTTTTTATTGATATTAACTTTTTCATATTTATGTACTCACAATGTCTGGCACTAATAGCAATATTTTTCCCTCCGTAATAATAGTATATTCCGTCTGACCTGCAGTAATAGTATATTTCCTCCGTCCCCCAGTAATAATATATTCCCTCTGTCCCGCATTAATAGTTTATTCCATCTTTTCGCATATTTTTTAAATTTCTATATTATTAGTTTTTTGTGTTTAGATAAATTCTAAGTATATTTGGATATAAATATTTTATTTTTGTTTCTACGCAGTTGTGTACACGGTTGAGTGGCAGAAGAGAGGTCTTTCTCATGCGCATATTCTTCTTTTTCTCAATCCACAGGATCAAGCTAAGATTGCTGAAGATGTAGACAAATTTATTTCAGCTGAGATACCTGACAAGGAAGCTGAACTGGAATTGTACGAGGCAGTAAGAGATTTTATGCTGCATGGTCCATGTGGTCCTTCAAATCCGAAATCTCCGTGTATGCAAAATAATAGGTGTTCAAAGCAATTTCCCAAGCCTTTTAATGAGCGAACTATTGTAGAAGAAAATGGTTACCATGTGTATAGGCGGAGAGACACCGGGGCAACTATTGAGAAGGGTGAATGTAATCTCCACAATGGGTATGTTATTCCGTTTAATGTCTATCTGCTTTTGAAGTACAGAGCACATATCAATGTCGAGTATTGTAATCAGAGCATGTCTATCAAATATTTGTTCAAGTACATTAACAAGGATAGCGATAGGATAACTCTTGGATTACAAGAAGAGGATGAGGTTGAAAGGTTCATTGATAGTAGATATGTCTCTGCATGTGAGGCGATTTGAAGGATATATGAGTTTGATTTGCATTATAAAACTCCACCAGTTGAGCGGTTAGCTTTCACATGAAGGGTGACCAGACTATACCTTTTCACGAAGGGGTTTACATTGAAGATGTTCTTGAAAAAGCAGAGACTGTTAAAGAATCCCAGTTTGTTAAGTGGATGGAGTATAACCGTGATAATGAAGACGGTCGACATTTGAAATACTGTGAATTCCCGAGGTATTTTGCGTGGATAAAAAATAAACGTGAATGGCGCCGTAGGAAAGATAGTCGATTTGTAATTGGAAGGATATATCATGTGCCGGTCGGCTGTGGGGAATTGTACTACTTGAGAATTATGTTGAATCATAAAGCCGGTTGCAAAAATTTTGAAGATTTGAAAACCGTTGATCATGTTGTCTATAAGGACTTTAAATCAGCTTGCTATGCCTTGGGTTTATTAGATGACGACAAGGAATATATCGATGCAATAAAAGAAGCAGCTGGTTGGAAAATGTCTGTAGCCTTAAGGAGACTATTTGTTGTCCTATTACTGTCTAATTTCATGACTATGCCGCACGAGGTATGGGATAAGACTTGGGAGGAACTTTTCCGATGACATGGAATACAACTATAGAAAACTGCACAATAATTCGAGTAAGTTTATCATCTTTAAATCTAATATATCATCTTTAAATCTAATATAGGTTTTCATTTAATATTACATATATTCATATATTTTCTCTAATATATAATATAATTACAAATGCTTATAAAACACAATTCTAATTTTTTTTCTAACCGTAATTAAAGTAAAATATACTGGATATTTGTTCTACTTTCAATAGTGTACTCTGACAGTATGGCGAAAATATTCACCACTCCATCCGTCCCGCATTAATTATCTAATATGGATATTACATACATGTTTATGCTTTGATCGAATATTTGAGATATAAAGTTGATTGTAGCACAATTTTTAAATTTGTATTTCCTCCGTGTCGCACTAATTTGTTATCAATTTTATTTACAAAATATAGTTTTGTTATTGGTTGGAGAACAAATTTATTGGTTATTTAATATTTACAAATGAACGTACTCCCACCGTCTCACAGTAATAGTATCATCCTTCCCTCCCGCACTAATTTTCATGTAGAGATATTATATAATCATAATGCATTTTGTCAAATATATTGAGTTCCAAGTTTTAACGTTTAATTTAAAGACATATGTTATTTCGTACTCCCTATATGTTTTATCTTATATATGTAGTATATGTATATATATATAATTTGTATTCCTTTAATTATTATTATATTAATTCTTGGATATATATTTAATTGCATTTTTTTATAATTGTGCCAGGATTGAAACTAAACGAAGAACAGGAGAAGAATCTTACTTTAGCAGAAATTGAAAAGATATTGGTTCAAAATAGAAGTAGCCTGCATAAGTTTACAAATATGCTTAAGCCGATCGACTCTGCTATTGAGGATGCACAGAACAGGCTTATTTTAGATGAAACATCATATGATATAGAAGAGATGAAGGTTGAGCACGCTAGGATGTATAAACAACTCACGGCTGAGCAGAAGGGAGTATATGAAAAAATCTTGTCAGCTGTCGATAGTGGAAATGGTGGAGTATTCTTCATGCATGGTTATGGAGGGACGGGAAAGACATTTATGTGGAAGACATTATGTGATGCATTACGGATGCAGAGGAAGATTGTAGTTGCAGTTGCATCCAGTGGTATTTCTTCATTATTACTTCCCGGAGGTAGGACTGCCCATTCTAAATTTGGTATAGCTTGATGAGACTTCCATGTGTAGCAAACTTAAGCCAGGATCTGATGAGGAAGAGTTAGTTCAAAAAACATTGCTTATTATTTGGGACGAATCTCCAATGGCACATAAACACTGCTTTGAGGCACTTGATCGTAGCTTGAAAGATATTATTCGTGGCCCTGATGGACGGTTATGCGATAAGCCGTTTGGTGGTAAGGTTGTGGTATTTGGAGGAGATTTCAGACAAATTCTTCCGGTCGTACCTATGGGTAGCAGAAATGATATTGTGCATGCTTCACTATGTTCATCGACACTATGGAATGAATGCAAAGTACTAAGGTTAACACAAAATATGAGATTACAGGTGATTTTCAAATACATTTTGTTTAACATTATGTATACGTATCTATATTTTAAAAGTTATAATAAGACTAAAATATAATATTTTATGTAGGGTGGTTCGTCTTCTTCGGATGTTGAGGATATCAGGTCGTTTGCAAATTGGTTATTATCCGTTGGTGATGGGACTGCAGGTGATAAGTAACAACTGCTTTTAAGATATAGATACGTATTTTATCCGTTGGTTATTACTACCTCTGTCTCAAAAGTCTTACTACCTTTGTTGCAATTTATGTAATATATCCGTCTTAATATTAGTAAAAACTGCTTCATAATTTTTCAGTCTTCTCTCTATTTTAATATTGATTTTTACTTTCTTTTAAGTTCATATTTTTACTAATATTTATTTATTATATGTTGGTTATTACTGCATGTGATAAGAACCATGGTGAAGTTGAAATCAAAATATCAGATGACATATTGATAAGAGATTCTGTCAATACCATCTCAGCTACCGTGGATTGCATATACCCGAACTTAATGCAGAATAAAGATGTTGATGGATTTTTCCAGAATCGGGCTATACTTGCACCAACAAATGAGATTGTTGACAATATTAATGAGTATGTTATATCGCTCTTTCCTGAAAAAGAAGTGGAATACATGAGTTCTGACGCCATATGCAAAAACGAGAAATTTAACCAATTAGCTGAAAATATATTTTCAACTGAATTCCTAAACAACGTCAAGTGCTCTGAAATACCTAATCTCACACTGAAGCTAAAGATTGGATGTATCGTCATGTTGTTACGAAATATAGATCAAGCTTCAGAATTGTGTAACGGTACAAGATTGATCGTTACAAATCTAGGTACGCAAATCAATTTTGTTAATATATAATTATATATTTATACAATTAATTATTTGATTATTTGACATAAAACATACTGTTATTTTAATATATATATATATATATATATATATATATATATATATATATATATATATATATATATATATATATATATAAGCACGTTATCGAGGCGGTAATGTTGTCCGGAAAGAATGTTGGTAAGAAGGTGTTGATACCGAGGCAGATTATGTCACCTTCTGATACAACAAAATTCCCGGTTAGGTTTCAACGGAGACAATTCCCACTAACCGTTTCTTTTGCAATGACGATAAATAAAAGTCAGGGTCAGTCGCTCGCTCATGTTGGCATTTTTCTTTCAAGACCAGTATTTAGTCATGGACAATTATATGTTGCTTTTTCTAGAGCAACTACAAGGAAATGGCTTAAAGTGCTTATATGTAATAGTCATGAACAGTCAGATGACACGACTACAAATGTTGTGTACAAAGAAGTTTTTGACAAGTTGTAATATATTATATAAAATTATCTCATTAATTTTTTGAATTATATTTACATTTAACTTTTACCTCAGTGTTTTATCCCCCGTCGGGAATCGACTGGTTACTCACTAGTTTCCTTAAAGACAAATTCGCGCTCTAATCCTTACTAATCCTTAGTGTATAAAGGTATTGGGCCTGGGCTCTTAGGGCCTTTTGGGCCTATCTCCTAAAGTAGTAGAAGCAATTCCAGCTTGAACCAGTTTGTGTTAACTGAAATTTTGTTAATTAAAATGTCTGCAAATGTAACTAAAAAAAACATGTTAATTACGCAATAATTTGAATTATTCTTAGACAAAGGGAACATAATCAAACCCTTACTTAAAAATAAAATAAAATAACTTTACTAAATTATCAGTTTCCGAGGATTAATTTAAGAAATCCACGTGGATTTGAGTTATTTATGAGTCTTATCCTCGACCCAAAGCCTTTTTCAATCGTTGCTAAATCTAAATCTCGTTTTCAATAAACATAAATGAATCAAAGCCCTCGTGTGTCTGAATCATCCCCCAACTCGAAGAAGAAAATAAAGCATTTAATATTAAATAAAAATAAATATAATCCATTAGCTTTACTAAGTTATCGGTTTCGAGGATTAATTTAAGAAATCCACGTGGATTTGAGTTAGTTATGGTCTTATCCTCGAGCCAAAGCCTTTTTCAATCAAAAAAGGGGTCATTAAGATCTGATTAGAAAGGTAATGCAGTGTATCAATCCTAGATTTTTTAATTAAAAACAATATTAATGTCGATTAATCTTTTTTTTTTTTTTTTTTTGAAGGGGATCAACACATTTCACCGCTTCCCTCGATGCACTTCAGCGCGCCTAGCCATGCAGGGAGACAACGCCATTCCCTCTAACCACTGGTGGGAGAATCGAACTCATGACCTCCAGATTGAAAGCCATAAACTCTAACCATCAGGCTAAGCTAAGACCCCGCGTGCTAATCTTCTTCTTTCTATATATTAATACAAGTGCTTTTTACAGCTTTATATGGTTGTAAGTTGTGCCTGAAATAAAGTTAGATAATTTAATTAAATAAAGCTAATGGAGCCCAGAAGTCTGGCCCACTTGAGACTGAAATCAGGGCCCATGCGGCAAATAAAGCCCAATTATAGACCAACTTTTTATATGTCCATAAAGGTGGGCCTAAAAACCTTAACCACAATACTCTCCTTGGATTGGCTTCTCTCCACGTATTTTTCTTTTTAAACTTCTTAAGTAATTCATCTTTTTTTCCTCAATTCTATAAATTGCTGGTCTAGACCGCCGGCCTAGAAGCAAGATGGTCATAAAATTCCGGCTTAACTAAATGAAACGGAAGGAGGGGTTATATATTATGAAAATAATGAAATAATAATAAATGGTTTTTACCAAAAACTAACTCAAAATGATGTTATTTACAAAAAAAAAAAAGTGATAGTACAAAAAACTACCTTTTTTTTGTCTTTTCAGTTAAAACAACTGATAAATGCATTTTTCAGTTGTTTATAACTGATAATTCATTTATCAGTTTTTAAAATAGTATTTTGTGTTTGATTTTTTTGTTAAACAACTGATAAATTGATTTATCAGTTTTTTAAAGAGTATTTTGTGCTTGATTATTTGGTTAAAACAACTGATAAATGCATTTATCAGTTTTTATAATCGATAAATGCATTCATCATTTGTTTGACAGATAAACGCAAAAAAATATATAAAAAAAAATTAAAAAGTAGTTTTTTATAACATTTAAAGAGTTTTTTGTAATATCATAGACTTGTATAGTTTTTTTTTTTTTTTGTAATATTTATTTTTCAAAATTAGTTTTTGATAAATGCCCCTAATAATAAAAGCAACCATTTGAAAATGGGAAAAAGAAAGGAAAAGGGTAGCAATCAGAGAAGGGCAAGCAAGTCACGTGACCAAATAGTAAAAGAAAAGAAAAGAAAAGGAAATAATTCCGTTATAAACGGGACAACTCAAGCGTGTATCTTTATGTAAAAGAAGCAACCGGAGGATGTCTCAATCAATTAATTAATTAATTGAGTTCATGGGTTAGTCTTTGCGAACATACTCCCTCCGTCCCATAGAGCTTAGGAAGATTTTATTTGGCACGGAAATTAAGGAATATTATTATAGTATTAGGAGAGAGAATGAGTGGAAGAAGTGTTGTGAGTGTGAAAAATTAAATAGGAGAGAGAATGAGTGGAGGGAATAGTAAATTATAATGTGTTGTGAGTATTAAAATAATGTAGGAGAGAGAATGAGTGGAGGGAATAGTAAATTTCTTAAGAGTTATGTGACGCCCAAAATAGAAAGTTTTCTTAAGACTTATGGGACAGAGGGAGTAGATCTCATTTCTCTCTCTCTCCCCCCCCCCCCTTTCACCTTTAGAAATAATTTTGATTAATAAATTTATAATAAAAAATTATTATTGATATTACTTTGTTATATATATAACGAGTTTTATAACTTCATTTGAATAAATAAATTTAAATAAAATTATATTAGAATTCAGTTAAAGTTATCTAAATCGTTGGCTATTGTTGTAGGCTCAAATGGAGGGAAAACTAAATATGCCCCCGGATAGTATTTTCTCTGTAATATTCATTTAAAAAAAAATAGTACTATTATTTAAAAAAAAAAAAATTGTGAACAGAACAAAAACAATTATTAGCAATATGAAATTTACAATTTGAACGGAATAAGTCAAGTCCCTGGGGCTTAGAGCCCTACCCATAACAATTATTCGACCCAAATCAGTTTAAACCATATAGCTACACAACGGTGTAGGCTCATCTCTCTGCATCAACTTCGAGCTTGAGCTCATTCCGGAGAGGGGTTTCTATACTCATCTCGTTTGGCGGCTTCTATTTCTTCTATTTAAGTGATAACCCGTTTTCTTTGTGAAAAAAATTTTCATTCCTAAAATGTTTCAATTTTCATATTAACCATAGAATATCCACATCAGTAAGAGTTGTTCAGTCTAACCTATGTGAGTTTCTTAAAAATTGAGTTATTTAAAGATGCAAATTCGTAGGTAATTCATTTTTTGTCTTATTATTTTTTTTTTTTTTTTTTTTTTTGATTACCCGTGCCCCTGGGCCTTCGCCGGGATCAATCCCGACCACCGTGCACGGCCTCGCACGCCGCGAGGTAAATCGCGGATGCGCTCAATGCAGCCTGTGTGGCAAAGACTTATACTCCTGACCCCAAGGGAACCCTCCTACAACGCGGTAGTTGAACTTCCCACACTGAGATTGCAAGCCCAGCAATGCTGCTTCCTTAACTGAAAGGATGTGCCCGGGGGACTCCTAAGGACCCTGAAACCCAAGATAGGAATTAAACCACATTGATTCCCCTTGGGGGGAATCGAACCGGTGACCTCCCCTTCGAAAAGTCACCCAAGATACCATTGGGACAAAGCCACTTAGGTCATTTTTTTTTTTTTTTTTTTTTAGTGATGGGGGCCTAAGGGAGTTTAGCTCCTCATAGAAGGCCTAGCAGAGCTCTCCACTAGCCGAACGGGACTCTGATCGGGCAATCCTATTTCAATAAAGATTTTAGTCTTCTGTGATATATTTTTAGCCAAGATCTACTTTTCTAATACAAATTAACTACATAATTCCTATTTTTTAAGGGTTACTTCACCGTCCACCTATAAATAAAAGGTCTTGATGATGCAAAAAACGTTCGAATTATCCCAAATTCAGCGGCAGGTTGTATCATGTATGATTGAATAGCCTGAAAAAGATGAACAAACACGTAAACTAAGCCGGAACTTCACCGGCGAAGGACCTTCGGCGTGATAGTAAGTATTTGTGTTTAGAGAGAGAAATCAATTGACAAGAGTTCAGAGTCAAAAGATAGATTACCAAAATAATGTGAATTATGGCTTGTATTTATAGGCATAGCATTTTATAATCCATGTTGGATAGCAATGCGTGTGATATAAGGTTATAATCCTAGGGGGATTATAAATGTTCACATTCCTTATTTGAGTAGGATTGAATAATAGCAATCTTCCTGTGCGCCATCGAGGCGTGCTCCTCGTCATACATGGCCTGGTCGGCCTGGGTTGACACCGATGAAGTGGAGAGTAAGGATAGGGAAGCCCATTTACTTGTATTATATGGAGACCGAGTAGGGGCTCCTCATCTTTTGATGAGACCTTTCTCGGTCTTGTTGAATGCCTTGCTCGACATATGAGATGATGCCAGGTCAGCATGTATAATTGTTGTGCCTTAGTTATTATTCGATATTCTATTTCTAGGTCGACATAGTGGGAATGACGAGGAAGAATGACGAGCAAAGGTAGAAAAGACCCACTCCCTTTGTTGTAATTGAGACTTGTATGGATTTATATTTTAGGTCCAATCTATTGGGCCTTGCCCGACCACGGATCCACGTTCGTACCTCGGTATATACCGTTCAGTGGCCCCCGACTTTCTAGCTCGGCTATGTTAAGGAGGAAGTGTTGCTCTACCTCGGCTTAAACAAATACGAACGGGCTATTACGTGTCATGAGGCGCTTCATTATCCGCCGATTCATTCGTACAATAATGGGCGCGTACATCTAGGTGTGACATTCGTCTTGGAACTCTTCAGAACATTAATTGCGAAGGAGGCGACGGCATTTTTACCCGATTTTGACCCATACCCATTTCAGATTTGGGTTCAATTTCAATCTTTTATCACCCTTTGACTTTGAGAGAGAAATAGCAAGCTTCAAATCGCCAGTTTCTCTTCTTGATTTCTTGGTCAGATCTGCTTATTGTGCTTGATTTCGTACACATTTTCTTCATCAACATCAATTTAAAGGTATAATTTCTTCCTTTTCTTCTATTTTCTGCATATTTGTTTCGAATTTTTGGGTTTCTTGAGCATTGTTCTTGGTGGCCACCATTGTTTTTCTGGGTTGAAGGTTTTCTTGAACCATCTTGTGTCTTATTCGTATTTAGAAATGGCATGTACATGAAGAAGCAATCCCAACGCCATATACAGTTATCATACCCAAAACCTTAGGATTTACTAAAGGGTGGATGGGCTATGGATGATGTTGAGCTTGAATGAGATAGGGGAGATATTGACGAGGTACCAAAGCCCTAGAACTGACGTCGGTTACCCAAGTCGATTAGGATTGACCGAGTGAATGTAGATTCCCCCAATGTTGTATTGTTTCACGGTTGGTCTGAGATAATTGACCACATCAACCTTTACTATTTGAAGTCTGACCTTTTGGAGTGACCTTCGTTGTTGGGTAAGGATCTCTGCTCGGTTTTTCATAATAGTACGAGGAAGGATACTTTTCCTCGTCCCTCACTTTGCCTTGGCCAAAATTTGACCCTTGTTATTTCATTTGTGCAGCTATGTCTGGAAGAGGACGTGGTGCTGCTCGTTCTACTGGTCCCTCAAATTCGGGGAGAATAGTGGATGCTTTTGCCTAGGAAGCACAATCGAGTTACCGAGGTAGGGGACGAGGAAGGTCTAACTGAGGTAGAGTGTACATCCCTAGGCTTAAACCCATTAGAGATAGGGAACCAATGATTGAGGAGTTACACTCCAAGTATGGGGTGTCGAGGGAAGAGTACCGTTTAACTTACCTCCCCGGTGTCTCTATTCATGACGAGGAGGATAAGAGTGAATTTTTCTATTCTTTGAACCACGTCCATTTTTTCTACAAGCAATTCCAACTAGGCATTCGTCTCCCTCTTGAACCATTCATCTATGAATTTCTTGAGTTCATGCAGGCTGTTCATGCCATGATTGGGGCCAACGCCCTGATGTTCCTCACTGGCTTTATAGTTTTGTGTCGCAGTCTTGGTTTTGAACCCTGCCAATCTGCCTTCCACCATTTCTTTATTGTCAGTTACAAGGAGGACTCCCAAATTTTGGTGGTGAGGAGTGACCCCAATCAGCGCAAACTGATATTCCCAATGACGAACAAGGTGTCAGGGTGGAATAACCATATCATAAGGGTGGAGAGTCGTCAAGGCTGTGAGTTTGCTGCTCCCTCGAAGCTTCACGGGGTGCCCGAACAAGTCTGGAGGCCTGAATGGAGGGGCCAATTAATTGAGAGGTTAAGGCAGTTTGCCGAGGTAGGCACTCTTAGTTGGTCTAGTTTGGAGACCGATCAGAGGTACTATGCCCAGGCCGACATCATGTCAGGCCCCTTGGATGTCCTGGTACCAATGGTTCTAGTGAAGAGGGGGAATAGGTATCACGATTGGAGGGTACATCCAGGTCTTGTTTTCCATGATGAGTGTGACGTTTGGAAGTTGCATAATGACAAGTGCCTAGCCGAGGACAATGTAGTCGGCTGTAAAATTTCTTCCTTCTCGTCTTCATAATTGCAAAGATTTTTTGTTTATTCCACCCATCTATGTTTTACTTACTGCTTTCTCCCGTCATTTTGCATATTTAACGGAATAGCAAAACAAGAATATGTAGGAGGAAATCCTTGATCCCTAAGCTGTGATGAAGTTAAAGAGGAGGGCTTCTCGGTCCTCGGCAAAGAACAAGAGGTAGTCCGATGCCGTGGAGAGGTAGATTGCCCCTTAAACCGATGGGTGGCGTTGATGCCTCCACCGATGAGGCTACTGGCGGGCAGAAGGCCCACGCAGATGAGAGACAGAGCTCCCAAATCCCAACTACTGAAGTCGAGGAGGCATTGAGGCAATCCGGTCTAACTTAGATCGTGGAGACTGAAGCCGGTGAGAGAAGCTTTGCCCAGAAAAGGCCAAGGGTGGACAACGTGCAGGAGGAACCTCCCTCCAAGAGAACCGCTGGATCATCCTCCAAGGAAGGGCCATAAGCTCAGGCTAGGCCGTAGTGTAGTCCATCATGCAATGGACGAGTACTTGCTTAAGCACATTGTTGAGGCCAAGCCGACAAGGGAGCACTTGGCCAATAGAAAAGGCCTCCTTCTAAGCGAGGTAAGCTTCTCGTCATTACTTTCTTTTCTTTCTCGGTTTTGTCATACTTGTAAAAAAAATTGCTGATAAATTATGTCTTCTTCATTGTAGCTTGCCACAATAACGGCATATGAGGCCATAAGTAGCAAAGCGGCTGACGAGCACGAACGTAAACTTGATCATCAGATCGAGAAGAATAAGACCGATCTGGGCAAAGCCGTGGAGCTCCTTAAGTCGTTGAGGGCTGAGGTCGATGAGCAGAAGGCGGCCAGGGTAGCTGCTGAGAAGGATGAGGAGGCGGCTAAGAAGGCCCAAGTCAAGGCTGAGGAGTAGTCCAGAGCTGCCAAGGAGGAGCTGGAAAAACAAAGGGCCGAAATGCAAAGGCAAGCTGAGGAGGCTTTATCTAAGTACCAGCAGCTGGAATCATGCATTCCTTCAAATGAAGCTGATTGAATAGCATGAAAAAGATTAACAAACACGTAAACTAAGTCGGGGCTTCACCGGCGAAGGCCATACGGCGTGAGAGTAAGTATTTGTGTTTAGAGAGAGAAATCAGTTGACAAGAGTTTAGAATCAAAAGATAGATTACCAAAATAATGTGAATTATGGCTTGTATTTATAGGCATAGCATTGTAGAATTCATGTTGGATAGGAATGCGTGTGATATAAGGTTATAATCATAGGGGGATTATAAATGTTCACATTCATTATTTGAGTAGGATTGGATAATAGCAATCTGCCTGTACGCCATCGAGGCGTGCTCCTCGTCGTACATGGCCTAGTCGGCCTGGGTTGACGCCGATGAAGTGGAAAGTAAGGATAGAGAAGCCCATTTCCTTGTATTATATGGAGACCGAGGAGGGGCTCCTCGTCTTTTGATAAGACATTGGTCGGTTTGTTGAATGCCTTGCTCAGCATATGAGATGATGTCAGGTCGGCATGTATACTTGTTGTGCCTTAGTAATTATTCGCTCTGATATGTATAGGTTGACATAGTGGAAATGACGAGGAAGCATGACGAGCAAAGGTAAGAAAGACCCACTACATTTGTCGTAATTGAGACTTGTATGGATTTATATTTTGGGCACATTCTATTGGGCCTTACCCGGCCACGGATTCACGTTCGTATCTCGGTCAATAATGAATAAAGAAGCTAAAAATTATTGAAAAACAAGAAATTTTCGGTCCGGTTCTGATCCGGATCACCATTTATGTGAACCTTAACCTGCCCTTATCCAAAACGATTACGATTACCCCAATTTCAATTTTCGTAACGGTTCATGGTTCATGACAATTTCGGACTTTTCCAATTCGATTTCGATCCGAATTGGCCATCCCTAATCAAAGGGCTTGAAAGGTGGGTAAATGGAGTAGCATTTGAAAACTTTAAAATAAAGACATTACCACTTGTCGTACAATAATAATGTTAACTCCATTATTGATACATTGTGGGTCTAATAAGAGGCTGTTAATTATTTTCCTTTTTCGGAAGAATGGCGAAAAAGGTACAAAGGCAGCTGTCTACGTGTCACTTTCTTAGTACCTAAGGAAGTATCTCTCCAATGATCACTCTACATTTGGATGCAAATTAACCACGTAACCACTTATAAGAGACTTGGATAACTCTCATTTTGCAGAAGATTAGCTTGATAAGCACAAATTAGTTGGATTAAATTCAGTGTTTATTGATTGGTCAAATATTACTGTTTACTTGTTACTATTATAGATAAAAATGAAAATAAAAATGTGAAAAAATAAACATTGATACTTGCCTAAATTTTAAGGATTGTATATTTGTACTGAATTTAATATCAAATTTGTCTCTTTCTTTATGAAAATGCTTGAATTTCAATTGTACAATGAAATATTTTTTTTTTATTTTTATTTTTCATAATGATGTTCCACATTAAAAGGCGAGAATAGAAGAATTGAACCCTGACACTCAACTCAGTGAAAATGAGGTCTAACTTTAGCACTGAACTACCCATTGATTATTTGTATGTTGAAATGTTTTCAGGATTATAACTACCCTGTAAATATCGACAATCTAAACAATTTTTCCTTATCTTGTCTTGCATGCGGTGTAATTGAGCCATACAATGGATTTTTTATGTTCCAAAAAAACACAATGGATTTTGGGCTTTTGTATTATTGCATGAGATGTCCATTTTTTTTTTCTGAAAAAATTATTTAATTAAATATTTAAATGTACAATTGTTATTGACTTACTCCTACCAATATGGATCATATATTTGCAAAAAAAAAAATAAACAAAAATGAAATTTGAATTAGCCTATGCTACATTGATGTACAATTTAACTATATAAACCCCGATCGGACATACTCCCTCCGTCCCGGAGAACTTTACCCCTTTACTATTGAGAACGAAAAATAAGAAATAATGTTATTAAAGTATGTGTTGTTAGTGGGAGGAGAGAGAATGAGCGGAGAGAATAGTAAATTTGAAAAGTGTTGTGAGTGGGAGGAGAGAGAATGAGTGGAGAGAATAGTAATTTTTTTTTCCTTTTTAGAAAAGTGGGACTTTAAAGTGAAACGTCCAAAATAGTAAAAGGGGTAATGTTTTATGGGACAGAGGGAGTATACAATAGTGATATTAAATGTATTACAGAATCAAACCTGATTTTTTAGTAGAAAAGGGTACACATTAACAATCTTTTTAGTAGAAAAGGGTACACATTAACAAGTGTCTAAAAGTAACAAAATACCGTTAAGGCGTTAAACAACTTTTTCATAATTATCAATTGCACTATCAAACCGAAAAAAAAAAAAGAAGCCAAAATCTTAAAAAAAAAAAAAAAAAAACTTTGAAAAATTTGTTTTATTTTCCCGTCAGTGCCTGTTAGTGTAACAGAATAAAGTCATTAATGTTAGTGTAACAAAATGCCAAGATAAAAAGTGTCGTTGTTAGTGTAATAAAGTGCCAGTATAAAGGGTGTCAGTGCATGTATATTAAGTGTCAGTCTTAGTATAACAAAGTGTTAGTGTTAGTGTAACAAAGTGTCAGTGTAAAGAGTGTCAGTGCATGTATATTAAGTGTCAGTATAAAGAGTGTCAGTATTAGTATAAAAAAATGTCAGTGTGAAGAGTGCCAGTGCATGTATTATTAAGTGCTAGTGTAAAGATGATTTTTTCTTAAGCTTAAAAAAATACATTTTTTATAAGACCAACTCAAAAAAAAAAAAAAACGAAATAATTTGATTATTTTCGAAAAATGTAAAATAAAAAGGGAGACGAAACTAAGTACTAGCGCCTATAAATAAGTGACCAACCCAAATGCCAAAAATCATTCGAAAGCCGAAAATCGAGAGGGAAAACCAAAATTAATCCATTTTACAGTGATAAATAAAGATGATCACTCTCAACTTCACTCTTAACTCCTTCCGTTACCTCTTTGCTCTCATGACTCGCGCCAAATTCTTCATCTACTCCTTCTTCGATTGAAATTCCCCTCAACTAGCTGATCAAAACTCTAAAACTGTTTCCCGATCGAGAAATTATAATCCGATCCCCACCGATCGAATGGATTCCTTCGACCTAAAACTCGAAAAATCTAACGCGATCAAACGATACCGCAGGCTTAAAAACCTCACGATCCTCTTCCGATTAGCCGAATTTTCCGTGTTTTTGATTATGATCTCCAAAATTCCATCCCAGATGTTGCCATTTGCCTACAAGTTCTCCCAATTTTCGAGCGAGTATTTCCAGGGACTATACGTCGCCGTTTTTAGCCCTCGTTTCGTCTTCATCATCGGTAACGTCATCGTCGTCGTACTATTCGTCAAATCCGGTCATCTGTCTGTCACCGGCGGATCAGAGAATGGTAACAACGGTAGTAGTAAAGCTGATTTTTACGATGAATACATTAAGAGCTGTCATAGAAGCGAATCAATAGTTCACGAGGAAAAGAAGATGTTGCGGAGTCGATCGGAAAACATGATAATTAGAGAGAATCGCGAGGAAACGCACCGGAAATTGAGGCGGAGTGTGACGGAAGGACGGAGCCGGCGGATCAAAAGTTTTGATGACGAGGAAGAGAAGAACAACAACTGTGGTTATTCGGAGGATGAGTTGAGCGGCGAGGAGTTCCGGCGAACAGTTGAGGCGTTCATAGCGAGGCAACAGAAGTCGCTAAGAGATGAAGAGTTTGCTCCTATTGTGTATATTGGTCCACAGTATAATTAGCTCCTTCTCTTTGTTTTCTTATTTCTTTTTTCCTAAATATATTATAAATATTAGGCATATATATTAAAGAAAATCTGGAAGTTTTAATGTCATGGATTTGTACATTGTTAAAGCATGAAATCCATGGGTGTTTTCCTTATACAGCTAGTTTCATTTATGCCTCCCTCTCTCTTTTCAGTTCTAACTTCTAAGGTACTCAAAACATGTTTTTTTTTCTCTACTGTTTGTTTTGTTTAGAGAATTTGATCCAAAAATTTCTAAATAAATCACTTCCCAAGTTTATCAAGTTTTTGATTGAATCAAAATGATCTGAATTTTTTATACAATAGTATATAATACTGTATGCAGTATTATATTCGTTTATATGTAAATATAATACTGCATGCACTTAGGGATGACAATTTGATCTAACCCGATCCGAAATGAATGCGATCCGATTCGAAAAATTAGGGTTTGGTTTGCAATTTTTAAAATTCGATCGAGTTCGGATCACGTTGTCGACCCACCCGAAACCCGATCTGATCCGATCTGAACCCTAAATAAAAGCTTAATCTAAAATATAATTAATATTTTCCTAAATTGTATTTCTTTATTTATATTTGTAAGTGAGATTTTAATGATTTTGGACTATTCTTTATGAGTTGGTCTTATAAAAAACTAGTTTTTTCTTAAGATAAGAAAAAACGTGTTTTCAAAATAAACGGTGGCAATTTTGTAATTACTGGCAACCATGTTCAAAATAAACGGTGGCATTTTTGTAATTATCGGCAACCATGATAAATGCCGTTGTTAATATTACAAATGACCAAAGTGATTTCATACCGGCATTTTATAAACATGAAACTAACACTTTTACACTAGCACTTTTAAATACATGAACCGGCACTCTTCACACCGACACTGCTACACTAACACCGGCACTTTGTTACACTAATATTTTCTTTGGCTCTCAAAAATACAAGCACCGGCATTCAAAAATACATGGATGCATTTGAAAACACATTTACCGGCACTCAAAAATGCATATACCGGCACTCAAAAACACCGATAATTATTTTTGCCGATATTCAAAAAAATATGAACCGGCATTCAAAAAAACATGGATCGGCATTCAAAATTACAAGAACCGGCATTCAAAAATACATTGACACTCGCCACACACTTACTGGCACTCTATTATACACTAATTGGCACTCCAAAATACATGGACTGGCACTCCAAAACACATACACTGGCATCTAATACCCAGTCCACCAATGCATCAAATTCTCAAACTGGTACTCAAATACTTATAAACTGGCATTAATTTACACTAAAACTGGCACATAAAATCCCTAACACCGGCACGTAAATAACACGACAAATCAAAATCTCTCTTACTAAACGCAAACGACAGTGAAGCGGTTGTTGTGGGCATTGTTGGGGATGATACCACCAGCGGAATTGATCGGAGTTGGTGGGTAAGGTTGCAGCGGCGAATGGAGAGGGAATTGGTGTTTGGATCGCCGGGATTGGAACAGGGAACGGTTGTGCAGGCGGTTGGTGTTGGCGTTGAAGGTTGATGATGGGCAATCGAGAGGAAAGGAGATGGGTCGTGGAACGGTGATGATGGAGAACGACATGGGTGATAGAGGAGCTCGTCGCCGGCCGATTAGAGGTTTGATGAAGACGATGGTTGTTGGATGGAGGATTGATTGAGGGAGATCTCGGATGAAGGTTTGGCCGGAGAAGGGAGGATTGGTGTTGGTGAAGGAGGCCGCCGGTGGTGAAGGTTAGGTTAGGGAGGAAATTGGCCGGAGATGGTGAGGAGGCTTGATTGAGGTTGAGGAGGCCGTATGTTGTCAGTAGGAGAAAATGTAAACAGCAATGGGTGATCTCGTTTACGTTTAGAGAGAGAGAGAGGTGAGAGCGGGTAAAAACACGTTTTTTGTTAAGCATAACAAAAAACGCGTTTTTTACAAATTTTTGGCATTTTCTATAAAACATTTAACATTATAATTAAAAATAAATTTTACTCAAATAAACTTGGGCTTAAAAAATAGTCTTTAAATATAATCTGGGTTTCAGATCAATGAATTTGAGATTGGAACGGGTTCGGATCAAAGGCCGATCCAAATTCGATCCATTGCCATCCCTACATGAACTATTATTAAATTAATAAAATATATTGAGAAACTTATCAAACATTATAAAACTTTTTTTGAACTTTCCTGTCACTATGCATTTGTTAATTATTACTTCACGAGAGTATAATTTTGAAAGAAATTGAGTAGCTAGAACAGTTAGACAGATGAACAAAGTACTGGTATAAGTTCTGATGTGATGACATCAATTAATGCACGATCAGATTTGCAGCAGATTAATAAATATAAAACACGAAATAAAAACAATGTTTATCGCTTATCTACAGCAACTTTTACTGTATACAACAAAAACTTCTATTTAATAAATGATTTAATGTTTTGGTTTCAATGTAAAAGAAACAAGAGAAGAAATGAAATACTTAAACACTAAAAACACAAGTTCAATGAGAACTTTGTGTAACAAAATAACTCTCACAAAAAAAAAAAAACTCAAAGATAAATTATCTCTTTTAGGAATCGCGAAAATGCATAGCAAACAATGATGCGATCTTCTATATTTATAAGCCGTGAAAAGTCTTTTCTTTCAAGGAAAAGGAAGTGCTAAGCCATATAAAAATCTTCCTTCCAAATTCATGGAGTATTTTTTCAACAAATCCGCCCCACCCTTTCCTAAAATAAATCCCATGTAAGTCTACAGGAAGATCACAAATACTTCCTTCAATTGACTTTTGTTGATCTTCCCCACAAATATAGCTTTCTAATACATGTGAGATTCATACAAAATAATCAAAAGATACACTAAAACAAAGAAACTAATTAATATGTTATAATGATGACAAAAACGTTCGGATCAGTCCAAATCCAGCAGCATGTTGTATCCTGGACGATTGAATAGCCTGAAAAAGATAAACAAATACGTAGACTTAGTCGAGGCTTCACCGGCGTGAGAGTAAGTATTTGTGTTTAGAGAGAGAAATCAATTGACAAGAGTTTTGAGTCAAAAGATGTGGTACCAAAATAATGTGAATTATGGCTTGTATATATAGGCATAGCATTGTATAATTCTTATTGGATAGGAATGAATGGAGATAAGATTTTACTCCAAGGATGATTATAACTGTTCGTTCCTTGTTGAATGAGAATTCGTGTGAGATAAAGTTATAATCCTAGGAAAATTATAATTGTTCACATTTCTTATTTGAGTATGATTGGTAAATAACAATCTACACGTGTGCCTGAGGCGTGTTCCTCGTCAAATATGGCCTGCTCGGCCTTGCATGATGCCGGTGAAGACATTTAGGAAGGATAGGAAGTTGTTCCCTTGCTAAGTTGATAACCGAGGAGGGTCTCCTCGTCTTTGAAGGGAGGCCTTACTCGGCCTTGAGAGATGCCTTGCTCGGAATTGAATCCTGGTTGGGCCTTAGTCATTATGCGCCTACTATGTCTAGGTCGACATAGGGGAAATGACGAGGAGGCATGACGAGCGAAGGTAGGGAAAGCCCATTCCCTTTGTCGTAATTGAGACTTGTATGGATTATATTTTGGGCCCAATCCATTGGGCCTTGCCCGGTCATGGACCCACGTTCGTACCTCGGTTTATACCGTTCAGGTTAGTACATAAATAATAACAACTAAATAAACTAAAGAATATATTTACAAATATATTATAAAAATAAGAAAGATACAAATCCTAATAATTAGAAATCATCATTGGTAAAAACGTGTGAAACAACTAACACTTACAACCTCCCCCTGATTTGTAGTTTTGTGGTCAAAACAAGATTTGATAAATATCTTACAATCAAGCCAATAAAGCAACCAGATTACCAAACTACCCAGCTCCCCCTAAATTTGTTACAGCTTATCATCAAACTTCGCTTATCTCCCTTTTACTTTGTTTCCCCCTTTTTGAACAGAATTGATGAAATGAGTCAGATGTGAGTCTATATGTGACCACATCAGAAATCACACCATACGCAACAATTTGTGTTACCTTCAATGAAGTAGAGAAAGATGGTAGTAGACAATGAGAGATGAGTAAAGGGATCTAGGGAGTCGAAAAACAAGGGATGATACTTACCAAAACTGATTCTCCATCCTTTTGAATTTTATGGACATTAAGGAATTCAAAAAATGGCTATAAGATCTTTTTTTTTTGTGAGTAATGTACCTGCTATAAAAATATCAAACAATACTATAGAGCACGCTTCCCCTAACCACAAACTATTTAGACAAAATCAAATTTGATTGGAGAGTAATAAAGCAAAAGATTTTTAGGCAAAAAATTATGGGAAGAATTAATAAAAAATTGAGTAATATTTTTACCATAAACAAGGATTACCTAAATTTATAACTAGAATGTAATGTATAATGTACAAGAAAGTGATGTATATATCTCAGTATTTTGTGGCATAGTATGAAATCAAACCCGGGAACTCATCTTTTCCAAGGAAGTCAATGAACTATTTTATAGTCTTCTTAGCCTCTAAAATGCACCCACCATTTTTTTGTTACGGAAAATTAAATTTGTGGGTAGCTTTCACTCTTCTTTACTCCCAATGATAGCCCATTTTTGATTGATCTTATCAAATTCGACACAAACTATTATCTTGATATCGTTTGATCACATTAGAGTGGCTTCATACAGTGGGTGTAACATCTGTTTCCCTTTAGATTTGGAACCTACTTAGTGACATCCATTAGGATAAAAAGTAAGTTAACATTAACTTACATACATCGTAAGAGTTTACAATCTAAAGATGGGACAAGTCAATGGAGAAATTCAAGTGACCACACAGATATATATAGTGCAAATTAAACTAATGTGCATGCATTTTTTGTAATTTTTTTTATTAATAATATACAATACAGGTGTAGACCATGATGTGACCACACAGGGAATCACACCATCAGATGACACACAAAGAGACTTTCTTAGGACCCGTTTGATTTAGCTTATTGATATGTGCTGATGACTTATTACTTATGACTGTTAACTTATGACTGATGACTTATGACTGATGAGCTGATGAATGATGTTGTTTGATTTAGTTTTTTTGAAGTGCTGATAAGCTGTCATAAATAAGTATGATTGTTTGATTAATAAGCTGAAAAAGTGCTGAATGAAATTATAAAGACTAAAATAATAATAATAATAATAATAATAATAATAATAATAATAATAATAATAATAATAATAATAATAATAATAATAATAATAATAATAATAATTATTATTATTATTATTATATTATTTTTTATTTTTATTTATTTTAATTTATTTTTATTTTTATTATTATTTTATTATTATTATTATTTTATTTATTATTATTATTATTACTACTCTTATTTTATTATTTTAATATTATTTTATTATTTTTATTTTTATTATTATTATTTTATTATTATTATCATTATTATTATTATTATTATTGATTATTATTTTTTAATTATTATTATTTATTATTATTTTTTTATTTTTTATTATTATTTTTATAATTTGTTATTATTATTAATATATTATTATTATTATTATTTTATTATTATTACTTTATTATTATTATTATTATTATTATTATTTTATTATTATTGTTTTATTATAATTATTTTTTATTATTTTTTTTATTATTATTTTTAATATTATTTTTATTATTTTATTATTTTAATATTATTTTATTATTATTATCATTATTATTATTATTATTTATTATTATTTTTAATTATTATTATTATTTATTATTATTATTTTAATTTATTATTATTATTTAATTTTATGTTTTTATTATTATTATATTATTATTATTATTATTTTATTATTTTATTATTATTATTATTACTATTATTATTATTATTATTTATTATTATTATTATTATTTTATTATTATTATTATTATTTAATTTTTTTAATTTTAATTATTATTATTATTTTATTATTATTATTATTATTATTATTATTATTATTATTATTATTATTATTATTATTATTATTATTATTATTATTATTATTATTATTATTATTATTATTATTATTATTATTATTATTATTATTTTTACTGTTCATACGTGTTTTTGGCTTAAGCACTTGGCTTAAACACTTGACCAAATGCTTATGACTTATAAGGGAATTGTGCTTTAATTGGTTTGTACATGACTTATGACTTATTTTGACAAAAATGAAATCAAACGATCAAAAAATGACTTATGAAAAGTCATAAGTCATAAGCACTCAATTAAGTCATATCAAACGGGCCCTTAGAGTCTAAAGACTCTCAAAATCAATGGCCTTGGTGAAAATGTTAGCCAACTGGTTTTTAGTTCTTACAGGGTCTAGGCTAAAAAATTTGCTTCATAAGTTCTCGAATAAATTGATGTCTAATGTATTCGTGTTTAGTACGAGAGTGCTGAACATGATTTTTTAAAATGCCTATAGCACTTATATTATCACAAAAGACAAATAACACATTACTTTTATGTCAGTGGTCCTTAATAATCTTATTTATCCAAAAGAGTTGATAGCAACACCTGTCTATTGCTATATATTTAAATTCAGCAGCAGAGTGAGAAACATAGTTTTGATTGTACCACAAGACCATATTATTTCCAAGACAAAAAAAACCCCAATTTTACTCTTCATATCATCAGTACCTTACTCATCTTTCATTATTTCAATAATTTGGGCTCAAAATGAGATACATAGTGACAAATATTTACCTTAGGTAACATGAAAGATGACCAGTTTAGACCAGCAGAGTCTTTATAATTGACTCTAGCCTTCGCAGTGCTTACCAGCACGCATGTCTCCAACCACTTGTGAGACGGAATGGTCCGTTTGTATTTTGCTTGAAATGTCTCTCGAACCCGTCCATGCATGCTTATTCACCATCTCGAGTTGGTGGAGGATGCCTCCGAATCTGAACAACCATTAGATTATTCTCACGATGTGAGCGCTGTGATCACATCACGGGATACATCGATCTTTTCGCATTCTCTTGCTTTTTCTCTAGAATTTTATGTTCAGATTCTTCATTGGCAGTCTTCATCTTTTCAACAAAACCTGTGAAACTTATAGAATTGTCATAAGTTTTAAATCATTTAAAGACACAATTGTTCGTTTTATCAAAAACCCACAAACTTGCTTATCAAATTTCACATGCATGTAATCGTCACACAAATGACTAATGCTTATGAGATTGACCTTAAGGACTTCTACATGAAGAATATAATGGAGATTAGGTATACCCTCAACACTTAAGGTTCCTTTACCAACAATATTACCTTGGGAAACACTCCATATTTCACAATTCCTCCATTCACAAGATAATCTGAAAGAAGTTTAGGTGTACTTGTTATGTGCATTGAGCACCCACTATCAAAATATCAAGAGCTAGACACACTGCTATTCAGAGAAGTAAAAACAGCCTTACACTCCTCACCCTTCTTCACAACCCACACGAATCGGCCATAATTTTAGTGATGTGAGCTGTGGTGTGAGTAAATTTGGGCTCTCACCTGGGGAGCGAATTCCCCAAGGTCATAAATCATTTGATAACAGAAGGTCCTGATAGAACCTGAAGCAAAATAGTAATGACACACAAACTTCCTTCTCCTAGGTTTCGACTCCCACCTTTGAAAAACTTTAGATTTTGAGTTACCTTCACCTTCTTTTACAAAAGTGGATTCATAACCAATACAAGTTTTAATTTGACTTTTCAAGTTTAAAACTTTTTCAAGTTTAGCTTTTCCACTGTTTAACTTTTTAAAAGTTCCATTAGCTTTTTCAAGGTCAGATTTAACTTTCTCGTGTTCAACATCACGCTTGGTAATCATGACCTCGAGTTTGGCTATGGAATCCTTTTGACTGTCATTTTCAATGGAAACTCTTTAAAAGTTCGGATTTTAAAGAAGAAATTTCATTGATAGTTTCTCATTGACCTTTTAAAAAATATCAAGTTTTTCAACACACTTTTGTCAATCGGCAAAAAGATCAGTGTATGCTTCATGAAGTTCCTCAAAATTATCATCACATTCTTCTTCATCTTCTGATTTTTTAGAAATAGAAGAATTAAAGCATTTGAACTCAGAATAAGAGGTTGTGATCTACGGTGTGACTACATGCGAAGTAACATCGAATGATATTCGTGATTTTGAGATGAGATTTCTATAAGCGCTGGGTTTACAATCTCTTGTCACTAAGGATCACACATAAGCTCATCCCCTTTTTCTTGGACTATTGGCACACTCATTGGCAACGTGACTAAAGCCTTTACGAGGCTCTACATTGGGCAGAATCGAGATTTCCTTTTTGAAAATCTTCTAGGCTGTTTAAAAGTATTTCGATATCCTACTCAATTTTCAAAAGTTGATGTACTTTGACTTTCTCGATGGAAACTTGTTGTTCTTTTGTTATTTAAAAATGATGTAAACCTTTTGGTGAGTAAATTCACATCTTCAATTTCCAAATTAGATTTATCTATTTCTTTAGAGATTTCTACAAAAAATTTTAGAAATTTGGAGGCACTGGAAAGAGCATCAGCAAGAGCAATACTATCAGCCTTATGTTATTGTTGAATTGACAGATTCATTTCGAACATGGTCAGAATACCCACGAGAGTATCTAATTTCATAGTCGTGGTGTCATGTGCTTCTTCAACAGCAACAATTTTGATGTTAAATTTTTTAGTTAATATTCTCAACATCTTACTTACCAACCTTTCTTTTGATATAGGCTCATCTAGGGAGAGACATTCATTCGATATTTTTCTTAAAAAAATAAAATAATTAAAAATCTTAATCTAATAATAAAAAGGAAAGTAATAAACTTAAAACTGGAAAGGATGAGGTAGTATATAATACAATAACTTGAAGTTTCATAGATTAAAGAATGTGAGACTTATAATCCTTAAGACTTAAGTTAAATCATTGTAGTCAAAACATTAGTTAAAGAGTTGTTCTAGTGTGAAACTAGTTTTAGGATAAGCTATCCTAAAACCTGTTTTGCTAAAGTGTCTTTTCTAGTACAATAAAGTGCATGTTGCAATATAAACAAAGTGTCTGTTCTATTATGACACTAATAAACATATTTAAATTGATTGTAATGTTAAATAAAGCGGTGATATTGTTGAAAAATAGTTCCTGTTGTAGTGTTAAAAAGTGCCTGTTGTAGTATTGAAAAGTGTCACTTGTAGTATTGAAAAATGTCTGTTGTAATATTGAAAAGTATCAAAGTGAATTAAAAAACACATGCCTGTTGTAGTGTTAAAATATGCCTCTTGTAGTATTCAGAAGTGCCTTATGCAAAGATCAAAAAGTTTCAGGTGAGTTTCAATTATTTATAATGTTAAAAGCGGTAAATGATATTGTTAAAAAATAGTAATTCTCTATTGTAGTGTTAAAAAGTCATGCATTGTAGTATTGAAAAGTGTCTATTGTAGTATTGAAAAATGTTTATTGTAATATTGAAAAGTGTCAAAGTGAATTAAAAAACACATACCTGTTGTAGTGTTAAAATATGCCTCTTGTAGTATTCAGAAGTGCCTTCTGCAGTATCAAAAAGTGTCAGGTGAGTTTCAATTATTTACAATGTTAAAATGTGCATGTTGTTGTGTAGAAAACTGCCTCTTATAAGTTTCAATTATTTACAAAAATGTCACCGCACATTTTGAGAAGTTCTATTTATTTACAAAAATGTCACCGCGCCTATTTAAAAACACGTTCTACGCTCAGACGAGCCTAGAACACGTTTTACAAGAGATTTTCACTTAGTTAAAACTTGAGCAATAATTTTTCAGAAACAAGCCGTGAAGGATTCAATTATTCATCCGTTTCAAATTAAATGTTATTTTTGAAGTTAATTTGTCTTAAAATATTTCACATTTACTATTATTTAGAAGTATTTGAACTTGTATACCAATCGTATATTTGTTTATAATCGTATAATATCTCTTGTATAAATATTTAATTATTTAGAAAATTGAATAATTGTAAGGATACATTGTAATGATTGTATACATGTATCTTTCTCACATATATTAGAGTATTTTTTAATATACTCCCTCCGTCTCTAAAAGTTTGTCTCATTTGACTTTTTAGTTGAACTTTGACCACAAATATATGATAATTTAATTATGTTCATGAAATTTTAAAAATTCCTATTGATTCACCATTAATAATATTATTAACAATAACTTTTAGAATTTCATGAACATGATTAATCTCTCATAAATTTGTGGTCAAAATTCAACAAAAAAAGTCAAATGGGACAAACTTTTAGGAACGGAGGGAGTATGAAAGATTTCTAAAATATTTTGAAACAAAGGAATAATGGATATCAGCCTCAATTTCTACAACTATATCCTTATATAATTAGCATTTGATACAATATTTTCCTCCCAAAATACTTACTCCCTCCGTTTCGCTCAGGCCATATACGTAGGCCAAGACTTAAATTAAGAAAGGGAAATAATGAGTGGTTGTAAGGAAGAGAGAGAATGAGTGGAGAATAATGAGTGGTTGTGAGGAAGAAAGAGAATGAGTGGAGAATAATGAGTGGTTGTGAGGAAGAGAGAGAATGAGTGGAGAATTATAAAAATAGCAAGTTTTGGGAGAAACTAGTTTCTCCGTAAATTATAAAAAGTTCACTTTTTTTCTACTTGCAAGTAGTTAGCGAATATTTAGGAACAATTTATAAAACAAGGGACTTTCTTCTTATAACTTCTGTGCCAGGAGTAAACTTAGTTTCCCCCAAAATATTGTGTTATAAAAATAATAAAAAGCTTTCCTTTTTTTTTTGGTAATGTTGCAACTTAAAGTAAAATGTCGAAAATACAAGAAAATGTTTAAACCTCAATGAATCCGGAGTGGAAAGTATTAGTTTTAGATTTATTGTCAGCCAACAAAGAAATAAAAATTTCTCTCAATAATTCACGTAACTAGATTTCGACAATGAGTACCATTAATAATAATAAATTGCAGGTATACTTGATAAATTAATATTCCTCCGTCCCAGACCAGTCCTGAGGTGGTCCTCGTGTGGGATTTCAGCGCTTCTTAAGAATTTTTTTAAAGTGGACGAGAAAATTTTAGGAGAGAGAATGTAAAAGCTTAAACGCGCTGTGTGGGTATGGGGAATAGGAGAGAGAATATAAAAAGTTTAAATGTGTGGTGGGAATAAGAGAGAGAATCAGGTAAAAGTTAATAATATTTAATAGGAGAGAGAGAAATGAGTGGGAGGAATAGTAATGATTTTTTTGTAAATATAATGGAGATTGATACGGGTATAAATATATGGAAAAACTTTCCATTTAAGGAAAGAGACTCTTCATTGCGTCCTGAATAGGACCAAAAAAAGGAAAGCGAAAAGTAGTGTGACTCTTTGAGCCCTGCAGGATCGGATGGGAAGTAGTATTTTGAGACAAATTTTATCTTTTTAAACAACAAATATTTAATAATAATTAGCATCTGATAAAGTTGTCGGCATATTTTCCATAAATGATAAGTTATTCAAAAAAATTCGGAATAAAAGATCGCTAATTCTTAGTTGGACTTAATAAGGAAACTATATTGCATGGCTTACATTTTCAATACAATAAAAAGAAGCGGAATATATGAGCTAAGAGAATATATTGTCATAGATTATTTTGCATTCTAATGCTACGAATTATTTAATTTTATCTGCCATGATTCCAAAATGCTATTGGGTAATGGAATTTCAACGACATATATTCCCTCTGTCTTACTACAATTTACATTTATTATATATACGAAAAATTAAGAAAAATGTATACCGAAATAAACATGTTATGAGTATAATTCTCTTATGATTTTATATTTAATTAATTTTTTTTGTGTGTTTAATTCTTTTACTTTTTTTTTTATAATCTTACTAGTTTCAATTTTTCGTTGTCACAGGTGTTGAAGATTCTATTTAAAGTTGTAATTGTACTTCATTGTCAAAGCTAAAGCTAACATGCATGGTAATAAAGAAATACTTAGATGGGAAGAAAACTAGAAGAGATGGTGTGTATGGATATGCGCCTATTTCTAATGGGACTCACATGAGTAGTTAGACTAATTTTCTTTTTATCTTTTTTTAATGAGAAATTTTTTTTGCGATAATTTTATGTTTGGAAAATGATATATTTATATTAATTATATATTTTTTTGTATCCTTAAAAATAAGGGAAGTTCCTTTTGGAAGTCATATTATAATACTTATTCTCTCTGTTTCAAAGTCTTATTTTGAATTAAAAAGCAAATTCTAAATATTTAAATTTAGATAGATGGAAGAAATAATCAAATGATTAGGATATCTCTCTTAACTCGCAACTAAGCACTGGAAACAAGTTATTTTCTAATAACAAAGATTTAGAGTTAAAAATTTTATTATTTATCAGTTAGTTAAGAAATTTACCCAAAATTTTACTGAAAGTTTAGGTAAACATCTCTCCTATTTTTTGAACTTATTTTCAAACTATGAAAAGGATAAAAGAGATGAAATGATTATTAGCTTTCTTATTTCTATCATAATTTATTTTCATATTTAATTTGAAATTATAAAATGCATTCTCTTTTTAATAAAATAAAATTGATAAATTTAGATTAGTTTAAGATCATTTGAGCTAAAAATTTATCCTAATTTTAGAAGCTTGAATAAGATATACACGAACTCTATCCCTATTTATTTTTCATATTATCTTTATTTATAAAAATAATCTCTATTCTAAAAATTTATAATGTGCCATCTAAATTTTTTTCCAAATTTATTCCATATTTTTAATGAAATTATTTCTCTTTTTTAATGCAAAAGTTGTCAAACATTTTAAAATTAAAGTAAAAGTTTATTTACCTTGGATTATAGAAGTTTAAAATAGGGAGCATTTCTCCTAATTATATATGTAAAGTTTCAAAATTTTATTTCCCTTTTGATTATTATCTTTCCAAATTTATATCATAATTTATTTTCATAATTAAATACTATAGATTTTAAAAATTAATTCTCTTTTTAACAAAATGAAAATGGTAAATTTCAGCATTAGTTTAAGATTTGGAAGCTAAAAATCTTATCCTCTAATTATAGAAGTTTGAATAGACAACGAGTTATCCTAATTATACATTCATATTAATTTTACTTCAAAAATTAATTATATACTATAATTAATTATGAGCTCTATTTTTTCAAAATTTATTCTTTTTTATATGAAATTAATTCTTTTTTTTTTTTCATAACTAAAGTTGTCTCGACCGTTGGAACGCACCTAATGGAAAAATAATCTCAACCATAGATATCCAAGAATCGATGAGGTTTAATCCTAAAATAAATTATTCTACTTTAAATTAGTTTAATAGTTTAGCCAAATATCATTATAACTAGTTTTTTTCCTTATTTTAAAAGTTTGAGATGGTTCATTTTTTGTTTAATCGCTTGATTGACATACAATTAGCCTTTTTGCATATTTATTTATTTAAATAATGAATGCATTAAAAGGGTTAGTTGTAGTGATTATAAAATAATTGACAATCATATTCATATAGAATAACATAATAAGAAAATTAATAAAAGTACTAAATATGATAATGATGCACTATATATTTTACGTTTATAAGGTTTCATCAAACATATTTTAAACGAATACCACGATAAATAGATTATATAAATAATATGGAACATGAAAAATAATTATTTTTTCCTAATGAGTATTTATTTTAGTTTCATATTTATATTTTCCTTTCCTTTTTTGAAATGCCTATGAATTATTATTAACATAAATAACTCCTAAGAGGAGGGACTTTAAAAAGAACTATGAAAGTAGAGAGAAATTTTAGGTAGTAGTTAAAGGAATTGAGAAAAAAAAAAAAGTAGCAAGGAGTTATAGGTCTCTCCTCTTTTTCCTCTTACGCATTTTTGAAAAATAATGATTTCCATAAATTATCTTTCTCAGTATATTGTTTTTAATCTTGAAAAATCAAATTTTCACATATATCAAAGTACTTTCTAATTTTTAAAAATATACATTTTTATATATTGTATTTATAATTTTCATAACTAACTTTCTATATATTGAATTATAATTTCAAAAACTAAATTTTCCACTATATTGTAAGTAATTAATTACATGCAGTAGCTTTCTCGTAACTTGTTGTTTATTAGTTTTTAAAATTTAAATACTCCATAAATTGTATTTAATAATTATCATAAATTACATTTCAATATTTTATTATTATTTCCGTTTTTCTAATTTCAGCCACATTGAACTTGGATAATTTCTAAAAATTAACTTTCCCATATTTTTTCCATATTCTTATTTATGTTTTCTTATAAATTCCAAAAATCAAACATTTCAAATATTGTGTTTATGCTTTTTTCAAAAAACACTTTTCATGTAACAGTAGGAAATATGCAATTATTTTTGTAATGATTGAATTTGCATGAATTAGTGAGTAGATATCATAAAGCTTAAAACACTAATACCTTTCTTCATTCAATCCCCATTTGAGAAAGAAATAAAATGAATTTTGTACCAGAAAATTAAAAAATGTGTAACTAGAGTATAAGGTATTGTTGAGTATAAGTAGAGGTAGGAGAAAAAGTGGAGATAAAAAGATAATAAGTGTGAATAATTAAGAAAAATGTATATAGTAGGGTAAGTAGTAGTGAGTATGAAAATGAGTAAAAGTACAGGAGAGAGAAAGTGAGTTATGAAATAGTAAGATGATGATAGATTGTGAAGATAACAAGCTGAGCCTTTCATGAATAAACAAGTATTAAAAAAAAACTTTCTTTTTGATGCCACTTGTGTCTTTCCATAAAAATGAACATCAAAAACGATGTTTTGTATGTATTTTGTATGACAGGATAGAGGGTGTAGGTTGCATGAATTAAGTAGGAATAATTCCACAACACTAGCCCCTCACCCACTAAATCTATTCCCTCCATACTACAAGCATATGCAAGATTCAAAATGCCCACACATGTTATTGAATGTCGTGATAAAAGGCATCTCCTTATAAAAACTCAAACTCAATTTTATTAGCACTAGGCTTTATTATCCGTAAAAAAAATTGACAATCATAAATTGGTGAAATTAAATGTAAGTAGGCAAACTCAATTTACCAAGCTATTAGCATCAATATAGCGCTACCTTGCATGTATCATGTAGAAGAAACAAACAAATCTATTCAAATCTATCTATGTAATT
>JAFEMH010006992.1:0-106037 GCA_022495995.1 Adenophora triphylla var. japonica
AGCCCCATTCCATGGAAAAGACATGGCGAAAACCCACGGAATCTTTCTGCGAATGATTTGATGAAGCCCCGGAGTTTGACAAAGCGTCAGCTACGAGAGGTCCGAGTTAAAGGTTTGGCCCGACATCTTGTTGATGAAGTACTTAGAGCCAATCGATCAACGTGAGAGCCTTCAAGGTGAAGTTGTCATGAAGGGGAGAAACCCACATCTTTGATCTGGAAACTATGAAACTAGAGATCCTCTCTTCGAAGAGTGTCTTCCATATAGAGGCTGTTAGCCATAGTGGCACTTGGCTTGTTCGTGGCTTTAATCATATTCACACTTTTTTTTTTTTTTTTAGGGAATGGATTGTTGACTATATTGGGTCACTTGGGGTCCACCTTTTCGATCGATCCTACATGTTGCCCTTTTTCGGGAGTCGTGTTGGAGGTGGAAGAAACCCGGTATCCGTAAGCTTGAGGTGCGACAACTCGGCTGGCGATTGTAAGCCCTCTCAGAATTTAGCCCGGAATTGATCATTGCTAGTAGATCCGGATAGGGAAATTGCTAAGTGAGAAGCCCTCGGATGTGGTTTCGGGCGTGAGCGAAAGATGTCTAGTTGATTTCCTCTTCAAAAAGGAGGAGTTGCCATCTTGCTTGTAAAAGTCCCACGATGTTCTGCGTCGGGGACTGACTGCATTGTTGTCTCTTTAGTCGGGTTAAATCTATTTGCTTCCCACTCCAAGTGTGGCTAGTCCAGTACGGTCCCACGTGTAGCAGCCTGGCCTCGGATTTTAAGCGGAAGAACCATTTTAGAAACACTTGCAGACTTCAAAGAGAGGCCCACGAAATAAGTCGACCCAGCTTGCTGATTGGCGCCCACTTTTGCATCTTCATTGCCAAGGCCCATCACGTGTCCGAGAATGGGTTTTCGGGCATGCGAGTGCCATCAAAGAGATCCCAAATTAGGCATCACGAATTTGTGGGGGAACAAAAGGAGTCGCGGGTTAGTTGGTGGGAGAAGCGGACTTCTTAGCGGTCAATTCAGCAATAATACTTGTGCTTTCATTTCCTTGTGTCGTTCCACAGAATCAAGCCTTGGAAATAGTGGGTCTTGTGGTGGAACAATGGCATTCAAACCAGCGGCCAGCTAGAGAGAGGAGCTACCAGCTGCGGCACTCTGACGAGGCAATTGGAGAGAACTGACGATGCGGGGACATAGGTGAAATCTGTCCTTGGCCGAATCACCCACCAGAGCTTGAGTAGGACCAGGCAAGGGATAGAACCTCGCGGCTTGTTGTTGATTTTCAAGCGGCCAAAGAGGAGCGAAGGCCTGATCTTGATCGTAGGCTGGAGGTAAGCTTCGGATTTCCGGGAGTGAGGCCCATAAAGTGAGGCTTAAGTGCGGTAGCATCTTTCCCTGATTGTTGGTGCATAAAGAGCTGAAGGTGTTGCATGACCCGAGGGGTGCTGCGGTCCTGCAGTGATTACGATGAAAGCCAGGATGGAGGCTTGGTAACCCGCTGAAGCTGAGTGAGGAATGGATTTGTGTGAGGAGCCGTGAACTAAATGCGTCTCGTTACGAGGAAAGGGCTTGAGCATTGCCTCACTGGACCCCAGGAAGCTGTGGAAAGCATTCCAAAAAGCTGTTGCTATTGCGAAGGCCACTGATTAGGTGGTTCAAGGCGAAGGTGGGATTCCAATTGTCGATAGTAGTATTCCAGGTAATCCCGACCATGAGGAGACATTAAAGTGCGATTTTGCCCCGGCGGGCTGTCGGGCTGATCGGTCACGTTAGGCTTGCATAGGTCGGTGAATCTGTATGTTGGGGTTCTTTGTCCCATTAGAGGCGGTCATGAAGGGATCTTGTGAAGGCTTGTGCGGTGCGAGGATTGGATATCTTGAAGCTGGGTTCTTTGTCGAGGCATTTCAAGCGATGATAGCGAAAGCTCTGGCCAAATCTGTACCCGAGCTGGCAGAGGCATACCAAAGCTATTGTGACATACCGAGGCGACCCCAATGTATTGAGGCATACCATGCGGCCCAAATCGGATGAATTCAATTTGTTTCCCCCAAGCAGTGTCCCAGGCCCAGGCTGAATGTATATCGAGGCCAGAAATTTGAAAAAGATGGCTGATTCGGAGTTGAGAAAGAGTATGGCCGGTGGAGGTTCCATGTGAGGAAGGTGGTGGTATGCCGGCCAAGATAGGGATGGGGATCCTCTTCCTCTTCTCAGTGAAAAGTCCCCAAAAATTCTCGACACCTTCGAGGGGATGAACATCGAAACCTCATTCTGATTGGCACAAGGAGTCTTGTGGACTCGGTTTCCAATATTAGCCATGGAAATATGATGAATCTCAGGTCCTGGTTAAAATTCCGTCCTCGTCCTTGGACATCAAGCTGGCACTTGACGAGCCCATGACCAACATGGCGATCAAATCTCATCTTGCTTGGTGGAGCCTTGGTACGAAGAGATGTGTTTGCGAAGTCTTGATTTGGAAGAAGTGACTTGGTAGAGCCTTTGTCTCATGATTGTGAATCGACACAATTAGAGAGGCATTCAGCCTGGTAGGCACTTGTAGCGATGCGAGACCCATCCCATCTTGTAGCAAAGTGAAGAACGAAGAAGCCGTTCTTGAATTGTCATGTAGCAAAGAGGCAACCCATCCTTCTATATTTACTTTATTATTTTCTTTAGTCAATTAGTCAACCAGGAAGAAAATGTAAAAGAAAGACAATTTTAGGAATGTATACTGCGGGGGCATATTTTCGAAAAGTGAGGATGAATCCCGATTTGTATTATTTGTTGGCCTTATTTGATGAAGGCACAAAAGAACTCGCTTTGGGTTTGACTCTTTTGAGAGAGCATAAGTTTAGAAAAGGTTTGTAAAAGTGTATGGAAGCCTGACGACGGAAAATTAGTGTTTAGCTCTATTTTTCCTATAATGTAGAAAAAGAAGACTTGTCGAGACATCGAAAATATGTTTTATTCAAAATGATCACAAGATTGCTTAAAACCCTTTATTAATGTTCGGGTTATTCAACCCCTAATCTCGATATGAACAAACATTTTGATTAATCATGAGGAGAAAGTCAGCGATACCAAGAGTCGAAGTTGGCGAATGGTGAAGAGGGATGGAGTGTATAGGAGAGGCTATTGGTGAGGCCGGATTTTACGGGATTTGAATGTGTTTATGGCAGGACCATTTACGGTTGCCTACGTTCCCCTCATTGTGAGGAGCTCGGGTCGCCGTAGTTCGGGTCTGAGCTGTGTTTGGCTTTAGAAAAGGGGTATGAACATTTGTGGTACTTTGGTGAAAAGGCTCGGATAGGAAGTTTGGATGATAAGGTGCGGGCCTTGAGGTGATTCCTTGACAAGTCATTTTGAGCGATTACATTGCTTCTTGATCGTCGTCCTTCATCGGGGAGAAAAGACTTTGGATGCGACTTAAGGGCTTATGATATGTTTTGCCGTTGCTTTAAGCTGCTCCCTTGTTGTCGGCAAACTTCCGTTCTTCGGGCTTTAATTTTGCCCGTATGTCGAACCTTCGATCGGCGGTGCTAGGTCCTTGGCCTCATTTTTTTTTTGAAGCTTTTGTTTTTTTTTGAAGCTTTTTGAAGCTTTTGTTTTTTTTTTGAAGCTTTTGTTTTTTGAAGCTTTTGTTTTGAAGCTTTTTTTTTTTTTTTTTTTGAAGCTTTTGTTTTTGAAGCTTTTGTTTTTTTTTTTTTTTTTTTTTGAGCACTTGAGGACGAAGGCAAGCTTCTACTTGAACTTTCTTGATGCATGGGGCGGAGGCAAGCCCTGTTTTTCGATATGGGGTCGATCTCCCGTCTTTGAGTGACCTTTTGTTGTCCCTTGATGTTGCCGCCTTCGTTGACTTGATCAAGGTGATGATGGGGATATGTTTTGGAAGGTGTATGGCTTGATGGAGGCCTTTGTGAGGTGAGGAAAGTGTATAGGGAGGGCATTAGTTGACTTTCTCGCACCAATTAATTAAAATCTTAATCATTTCCAGAGATTATTTGTTGAGCGATGCGAGTGATCATTTAAAATAAAACCATTTCATTAAATGTAATGTAGGTGTGCAAAATAATGTCTCAAGTCTAGCGAGAAAAGAAAAAGACTCTTTTATAGAAAACTTAAGATTAACTACAATGTCCAAGGAGGACTTGATTGAACGAAGAAAGTACTAGAACCTACGAAGGTTGACTAAAAGACTGTTTTAATATTAAAGGATGGGTAGCCCCTAGTCTAGCTACTCTTTGTTGTTGGGTGCCCAGGCGCTTGAGCTTTCCATCTTTACATTAACTTCTGATTCCATTACTTTGCAGGCCAGAGGCGGTGATCGATTACGTGCCAGCGTAATCTTTTGGTGGGAGTGGAGGAGTTTGAGGCCATGGAAGCAGGCAGAGGGCGAGCACAAGTTGTCAGAAGCGGGTCGGAAAAGTCACGGGGACGAACTTTGTCGGCCAGGCATATTGATGGAAGGAAGTGAACACGAGAGGACCTTGAGGGTATTGTGCTCTGTTTGGGAGGATTCGGCGATGCGGCTGGTTGTTTTGAGTGAAAGGGTGATACTAGGCGGTGTGTCTTCGGGCCTTTCTCAAGCTTGGAGGCGGCATTAGACAAGTGTGCTCACAGGGCGAGGTTGTCCTATCAGTTCTCTCACTTCGGGCACTTGAATTTTGCGCGACGAGAATCATTTCTTTGCACAGTTCGACATCTTGGGTCGAAGGAGTGCTAGTACTTATCATAAGATCAAGCTTCTCTGCATTTGTTTCACTTGCTCTATCAATATTGCCACATGGGGATCAGCGGGAACATTCGAGTTACTTGGAACTCGCAACAAGACTCTTATCGGCGAGAGGAAACACGGCGCGGGCGGGTGGCGACGGGTGAATTCACTTAGTCCGGTGAGGCGACAACGGAAAACTTGTGGCATCCGGATTTTCTTTTAGCAACTCATGATCGCATTCGGAGTGGGTGTAGAGGCTTGAGAACATAGCCACATAGCTCAAGCGATTATGTGAAGGCTGGAGCATAAGCTGGTAGTATTCTTTGAAATTGAGAGCAGGTGTGATGGAGCCCAACTCGTTACGAGGAGCGAGGGCGATGGAGCCTAATGGCACTGAGTCTTTGGAAAGGGCGAAGAGGAATTGTCCTTGGCAAGGGATCATATGTGGATGGAGGGAGGCGTTGGCCGTGGGATGGAGAGTTATAGGATGAAGGGAGTAAATCACTTGTTTCTGAAGTCTCATCTTCGACCATGACTAGGGAACCATTCGCCTCAAGCATTACTGAACTCCATGGCGGCGGAGAGCATTGATGAGCAGGGTCAGCTGTTCTTCATGAATCTTATGGGCGTTTTCCAAAGCCAGGACTAACTCTTCCTTCCTAATCATCGGATTTCTTGTACCCTTACTGCTTTCTGCCAAATCTGCCATCAGATCATTATCATCCCATTTAACCTTGGCGTCAGTCGTGAACTTATCGGAGGGCGAGAGTTCAAAGCATTTTACCAAATCCAGCTTTGCCATGGCCACATGCTTGTTGCAGTCAAACCATCCATTCTCAACATTTGTTGCGACTAAATCATCCGGCTTGTCAGAGTCTGTTGAATTCACAGAGTTTGAATCATAAAACTCAATCATGTTTACATTCGCGTTGTTTGGGAGATGATCATTGGCGGGGTTGAGATCACTGAGGCGCTCGAGTTTGCCCTTCTTAATCAATCCCTGAATCGCCTTTCTCAAAGCTGTACAGTTGTCGGTCATATGACCGTGATACTGGTGGAAAGCACAATGCTTAGTGGTGTCAAAAGGGATTTTGGGATCCTTGGGCTGATAGTTTCTCATGGGTTCGAGGAGACCCTGCTCTAGCAAGCTATTTAAAACTTTGCTTAAGGGAACACCCAAATCCTCGGGATTCGAGATTTGGTCATTGACTTGGTCACCATTCTGAACAGGGTTTGCCGGTTTTGGTCCATTGGGGCGCTCAAGCTTGCTCGTTTCGATTAACCTTTGAACCGCTCTCTTCAAGACTATGCAGTTGTCGGTCGTGTGGCCATAATGATCATGGAAGGCGCAGTGCTTACTCATGTCGAGAGGTGCATTTGAGCTCCTTGGACGGTAGTCCTTGAGAGGCTCCAAAAGGCCTACCCTTACTAAGCCCTTGAAAATTAAGCCCATGGGCATCCCAAGATCATCAAAACGTTCTCGTTTCCTTAAAGGACCACCATTTCTTGGTTGCTTTTGGGGGCCGTCAATTGTACACAATGCCTTCTTTCCTTTACCGGATGTCGGAGCCGTGTTGGAAGGGTAAGGTTTATAGCGGCGAGACATGTTCAGACTCGTAGTCTTTTCCCGTGCACGAACCCTTTTGATGTAATCATCAATGTAATCGTCGAGATTCGACCTTTTGTAAACTTCATTCGTGTCGAGATACACAAGATTGATATGGTGAGATGGCCCGAGTCGAGCGATCGTCGATACTCTCGTTGCTAGGCTTTTCTTGTACCTTCTTAATTGGTTCTACCAATAATCCATTGGACGAGTCAATAGGAACATTAGGATTGCATGACCCCGCCACAAGATTGGTATTAGCAAACGAAACCACAGTAGGAAGTACTGGGTGGGAGGAATGACAGTCGAGCATTAAAAGCGTGACCGTAATCTTCCTCATAAGGCACTGGAAGTTGCCGAGAGATGAAGATATATGGCTCGTAATGGGTGGATACCGAGGAGCGATGAGTGCGGATCCGTAAGGCTGCTGAAAACATGAGGTTTGAGGCATCGTGCAGTAGGATTGAATGTGTCTTGACCGCCGAGGAACATGACTGCAAGGGAAATGTGTATACGTACTTGATGAGCAGGGAGCAGCTTGCGTAACGGCCGGGTGGAGAATTTGATGAGGAGCATTTGACCTTGTCGGACTTCCCAACCGGAGGGGCGGGGTAGAAGCTGATGAAGTGGTGATAAAAGCACAGTGGCCCACGTGATCTTGCGGTATCATAGGGGCCGGTGTGCTTTGAGAATTGGAGGAAGCAAGCCGGCCCCCTCTGAACCATGGAGCACGAGAAACGAACTGTCCCATTCCGAGATGGTGACCCGAGCCGATCGATGCGGTGAAGTAGTAAGCTGACCCCTTCCAAGCTGCGGGCGAAAGCCAACCGACTCAATCCTGGTGGTGAGACCTGAGAGGCACGGGCGAGTTGACCTAGATCGGATTGTCGAGGAGTATCGAGCAGTAAGAAGGGCCGAGATGTCTTGAAGCCCGGCCAATTCCCGCATTGATGGCCGGGCCGGGCGAGGTTTTGGAGTAGCGAACCCGACCCATTCCAAGCCGATTGAAACCCAAAGGTGAAAACTGGGAGGTGCGCGGGGGAAGTTGACCAAGATCGATACGATGAGGCCGAGAGGCGGGGCGATTGATAGGCTTGGGGATGCTTGGCCCATTAGTAGTTCCACACGAAAGGACGGGGGCATTTGATGGTAGTTGGCATGCCGGGAGGGTAATTAGCTCCAATCTTCGCATCAACCGTAAAGGTTCCATTAGGGTGGTGAACAATTGCTAGCCCACAGGTTCCGATACTTTCCAATAAGCCGGGCGATCGAGCCTCTTGATTTTGTCTTATCTGTTCCAACATCTCGATTCCACTGCATTCGGCATTTTGCGGATTTTCGGGGTGTGGAGTTGTACGTCCCCACCGTTCTCCTCGAGTTGGTCATTACGAAACTTTGAGCTGAAGCGAAGGAGGAAACCGATGAAGTATCGACTTCGGAATGGCTGAGCCGAACAAACGATGACCCGGGGTCTCGATCCAAACTTTGCTTGCTGTGGAAGGCACAAAAGGGTGCGGTTCGGACTCGGGAAGCGAAACGAGGTTGGTGTTTGGGCTTAGGGCTCATGCAACATGCGGTTATTTGTTCTTGTTTACTTAAAACATGTTTTATTAACCTAATCGGTTGGAAAAGATTGCTCTTCTTTTCGCGAACTACTACGATTCCTGGATCGGTGGGCCCCGTCACTACGTCTATAAGCCCCTCGTATTCCACACGTATTTCGACCTCCCGGGGGTGGACAACCCGGGCGAGGGTCCTATAGGGCAAGCGGGTCCCACCGACCGAAAAGAAAACGATCCTAGAAGTCTCAAGGGTAATCGAGTCTTAACGAGCATTCGATGTAAATTACGGACAAAGGCGACGTCAAAAGTCAAGATCATGTCCGGGCTCGACGAAAAGTCGGCATGATTTGGAGCGATAAGCGTCCACAATTGATCTTGACTTATCGTCGGTTAAGCCGTAATTAGGCATGGAATAATCATTAATCCTTGATGACTCGGTGTCATCTTTGGGAGTCAGTGTATAATTTGTGCCGATCAGGCCAGAAGTCAAGGCGCCGGTCAATATCTTGGTCAAAGTCTGCGGCGGGAAACCGGCATGACTTCGGTGATTAGGGACCCGAAAGATATTGAGCTCGGTATACCGACAAAGGCTTGAAAGGAAAGGTCTATACACGGAGCGAGGGCATGACACGGACCGGACTAAAAACCAACCGGGTCTCGGACAAAGTGTGTCACTGATAAGTGCACCTGGTCGACACGAGGCTCCATGGGATGTTTGGGTAGTCCTGTGCTCATCCGAGAGGCGTAATAAGACCAAACGGACCGCGACAAGGATTTCCCCGGGTTAGGGACGTAGTGTGCAGTGTACGGTCAACGTGCGCGTAGTGTGCAAGCAGTCTATCTTCTTTTTCTGAGTAAAATAGAAATTTTTATGTGTCTTAAAAGGCATGATGCATGATTTTTTTCTTTGAATTTTTTTTTTGAAATTTTTTTTTTTGAAAATTTTATGAACACATAAGCACGTAAGCACAAAAATTCCGACAGTTAGGGACATTATTCCGACAGTCAAAATTTTGACTTTTCCGAGGCGGCCAAAAACAAACACGAAAACTGTGCAAAAATCAACACACACGAAGCAAAGGATTTTCAAATGTTGAGACGGAAGTTTGACCCTCAAAAGCTTTTCCTTTTTTTTTTTGAAAACGGTGATACCGGTACGTGGGATTGTTAGACCACAATTTATCCCCGACTCGTGTTAGGAGGCGATAACGGGAAGTTTAATGGTTTCCACCAATATACCAAATATCATCATTTTTTTTTTTAGAAAAAGCTTATTTTGTCCCCAGCGGAGTCGCCACTGTGATGATGCCCGATTTTTTTTTGTGAAAATCAAAACGGAGTCGCCACGCCATTTTTGTTTTAAGGGCCAAAACTTTGAAAAAAGCCCGAGATCAGATATTTGGGTTCGGAGGTCACGTTACGCGCCGGGAAGGACGTTAGTGTGCACCCGGAACGCCTCGTAAAAACGAGTCTTCCAAACATTTGAAATCCTTTTGTGTGTGTGTGTGTGTGTGTGTGTTTTGGCCAAAATAAGTTGAAACTGAGGTAAGTAAAAATTGGGAACTCTTTTTAAGGCTTTAAACTGATCCCATGATTTTTTGGGTGATTTTTTGGGTTGAGATTTGTAACTCAAAAGATTTTTGGAAGTTGAAAACCATTTCTGCCAAAATGAAAAAAGCAGTTGACCCTCGACTTTGAAATGGACTGTAGGGCTTGAAAACTCCAGAATATGGGAAAAGTCCGGGAATAAAAAATGTTCAAAACACCTTAAAAAAGGTTTCTATAAAAGAACTTTTCATTTTGGAGATGATTTGAGGGGTCAAAACCTTCTGGAAATCTCAGATCTGAAATCTGGATTTCCAGAGACTGATGAACTGACCTTTAAAAGAAAATTTTAAAAAAGGAGTTTTACTCACAAAAAAAATAAAGTAAAAATATGTATGGAAAGATCTGGATGTTGGATACAAAAAGTATTTTGTAGTCAACACCAAATTCCAATTTTATCTATGTCCAAAAAATTAGACAATGGACTGAGGTCTGAGAAAATTGCTACTGGACAGCAACTTCCCATGAAAGAAAATATGATTTTAAAGGGGGGTTTTGCATCCATGCTTGTCCCCATTTCCCTAGGTTTTGGTTAGTGATCACTTGACATTTTAGTGGTGAATCAACTATACCAAACCATCCTTGGGGTACATTAGGACTAAGCACTTCATTTGCTTGGGAAGGGGATTTTTATCCTTTGAAAATGAGATTTGATGCTTGAAAATGGTTTTTGGGGTTTTGAAAATGAGTTTTCTTTGCAAGAAAGTAAGAACACATTAAAGAAAATGTTGATCCTTGTAGAAGATCATCCATGGAGATGGACTTCCATGGTGATCTTCTTGGATCTTAAAACAAGAAGAAGAATGAACTACATTTTGTAGTTTGAAGATGCATGCATGGATGAGAGATTTAGGGTAAGAAGAGGGAGGTTATACCTATCTTCTTTGTATTTTGAGGCTTTGGCTTGAATATATGAGTGTTTGAGGCTTGAATGTGTTTAGGGTTTGAAAGTGTTTAGGGTTGATGATTTGAGTTGGTTAAAGAGAAAACAAGTAGATAACAATGAAGTCCTCTATGTTTTCTCTCTATTCCTCCTCCTAAAGGGTGATTTGAGCTTGAGTTAGTGTATGTATAAGAGTATGTATGAGAGTGATTTGAAGTGTTTGTGAGTGAGTGAGATTTGGGAAAGATTGAAGAGAAAATGGTGGCAATTCAAGTGAATTCCCACTGTTTTCTCCCTATATGTCGCCCGAGTTTCGTTCTTTGTGATCAAATTGTGTTGTTTAGACTGAGAGAGGAGGGTTCAATTTATAGGCCACTGGGAGATGCAATCACATCCGCGCGGAGGGTCCTGTTGGCATGCACTGTTCATCTGCTACAGTGCTGGCTTTTGGACAGGAGGAATAATCTTTTTGAAATTCAAACTGGAACTGTTTTTCAACTTACCAATTCGAGTTTTTTCCATTTCTTTTGCTTTTTAGGATTCCTTTCCTTGTTTATCTTTAAATGGCAATGCCCACTTTACCCTTGCTTTGTTAGAAAGGTTAGGGTTTGTCAGAAATGTTAGAAATGTTAAAACTCTCGTTAATTTTCTAACGAAAGTACTAACGGCTCAAATTGGAGCACTTACAGCGAGGGCCTTTTTTAGGGCCATTACTCGTTTGCCTGTATGTGACAAAGGCCAACATATGAGCCCGCTTACATGATCGCCACAAGACCCTCACAAAAAACTCAAGAAGTTTTGAATAAGGGGTCAAATCGCGTGAACCACCAATAGTGGATACAGATGCCGGTAGGTTAAAGGGCCAATATGCTAAATATGCTCCTATCTACTGTTGCGTAGACTATCGCCTAACGGCCACACTCTACATGCCCTATCAAATTAGCTTGCCTTGGCTGCTTTTTGATTACACCATAGCTCGCAAGGCCGGGAATAAGTGTAAATGGATGGGAGTGATCAAAAGAGTTTAACAAAGCCAAACAGACAAACGGGGTTAAGGCCTTAAAGTTTGCCACAAGGCCAAACAATCGTGGTCACAGAGAAATAGGGCTGACTCTCACAAAAAATCCAAGAGATTTTGAATAAAGAGTTAGGAAAACTCAAAAACGCGGGCAGAAGGCCTATTAAGCCTTTGACCACGGAAGAGAGTATAAAATTTAGTTGTAAGTCAAAAACGCTGGAAAAAGTAAAAGCAAGAAGGAAAGTATCAGGGTACTCAAAAATTGCCAACACTCAAAACAGCCTACAAGGACAAGCAATTAAGAGAGCAATCAAGAAAAATATTTCTATTAATAGGAGAAAAATGGTTACAAGGTCCTATCAAATCTATTACAACAAAAGAAAAGAAAAATCCTAAACTAAAGGAGCTGAGTCCTTGGAAGCTTCAGTAACCACCTCTGTGGCCGCATTATCCGTGGTCACTTCAGAGGCCGGAGTAGGAGAGGGAAGCCTTGTAACGAGCAGCTCTGTGATAGGATCAAAGGGGGGCTCAGTGGAGACTGGAGTGGGAGCTGCCCGCGTAGAGAAAAGATCACCAATTGCCGGTCCACTGGGAAAGACGCGGGCAATGGCATCCTCGTAGGGTATCTCCTCGTCCCCAAATCTGAGGGCATCCACTTTGCCAATCAGGGCTGTGGCTGTAACTTCGGCCACAGGCGGCATGGAGGCCGCTGCGGCCAGCTCCAAACCCTTGATCTCCTCCTCGGATAGAGGAACTAGTGCGTGCCTGGGAAGACACACAGCATCAGTATCCACCAATGAGCCTATTATGGCCAACTGATGAGCTGAATATCTGCCCGTGGCCACAAAGTTGCGTATCTGTGTCCTGCAGGCAGCCTCGTACTGGGCACGGCCTTCAGTGGCAAGAAGATTCTTGAACTCCTCGGAGTTCTTGAACTGCTCCACCGCTTCGTTGCGAGAAGCCTCCAGGGTGTTTTCCTCTCCAACTCAAACTGTTTATAAGGGAGCAGCTGGTCGGAGAGCTCATCCACCTTGGCCTCCAGAATCAGGACCTGAGATTTGGAGGCCTCCAATCTCTTGGACAATTCAGCATTTCGAGGCTCCCACTTGGCCTTGTGCCCGCGGAGCTCATTCCGCTCCCCCTTAGCCTTTTCAAGGTCCTTCTCCACCACCGCCAGCCGGTCAGAGAATTCCTTCAAATCATTCTCCTTATCGGAGAGTGCTTTCCCCTTGGCATCAAGAGCGGAGTTCAAGATCTGAACCCTCTCCCCCGCCTGGGCCAGCTAGCGGAGCTTATCCACCAAAATCTTGGTATTGCCATCAAGTTCAGCGGACATGCTGTCGCAGCATTCCCGCAACCTCATGGCTTTGTTGCCCGCCTGCGAGGAGGAAGCTCAAAAGTTAGAACAAAAGTCAAAATTCCAAATTAAGAGGATACAACAATCAGACAGGTCCCAACCTCAGTAAGGGCAAGGCTAATGTCCCCCATCAGGGCAGACGGATTCTCCTTAGCCACTACGTTCTTGTAGAAGTCTGGGGAGAAGAGCCGGTTTATCAAGCCAATCCCCACGGCGGAGTTGTTGGCATTCCTTGTATATATGTCCACCCAGTAATGGCGGGCACATCAGACAGCCTCTTCCTAACTGCCAGTGTCTCCTCGCGAGTATTGAGGGAGGCCACTGGGTAGGAGGCCGACCAGAGGGTCCTCCCTTCAAGAGGAGCGGTGGAGGTGATCGCAGCAGAAGCAGTAGCAGCCCGAAGGGGCGCCTCCCCAACCTTCTGGAACTTAGAGGCCCTCTCTTTGTGCCCCAAGTCCCCATCTCTCTCATTCCTCTTCCTGGGCTCTTGGTTATGCCCGGAGGAGATGGTGCGGCCAGGAGAAGAGGAGGCACGGACAGCATGGGCAGGAGGGGGACCCTTCGGTGGTGGAGGCAGATCCTTGGTCGGTACCACTTTGGGATTGGTGAGATTGTTCCCATCCTTCCTGTTAATCACGGGGAAATTAGCCTCCTTGCCCGGGGCCGCTCCCAAGGCAGCCTGCCTCTTCGCAGCGGCTTCTTTTTAGGCCTTCATGTTTCTGGCCTTCAGTTCTTTGGCGCTCAGGGGGGCCATTAGAAATTGTATTCTTCAGGGTCTACTCTGAAAGAAAACAAAATTGGTTAGTGACAGTTCGAAATATGAAAAAAGAAAGAAAAAAATATGTACATCAGTTCTCAAAAGGAGTAGAGACCAATCAGTTCTGGAGGCTCGCATTCAGCACCCAGCATGCAAGTTTTGCACTCAGCCTCAAATTGGTAAAACTCATGTACCCTCCAATCAGGGTCATGAGGCTGAGGCTCTATCTCTACTCTAGGGACATAGGGGGCTCCCTCCCTTCGAGGAGCCACCCCTGAGTAGACGAGCAGGGGATCAAATTCAACAATGGCGCCCACGTCATAGACAGGCTCCACCCCGTCACTGTTATACTGGGCCAGATAGGTCTCCAAGGCAACTCGCAGATTCTCGGACAGAGATGGATCAGGATAGTTTCTGGCGGACACCTTCACCGGGACAGGACTGGAAGGTTTTGGGAAGGGCCAGCCAAACCTAGACTCTATGACCATGATATCCCTCTGGTTCCATTGGTCAAATTTATTGGAGGGAGGAGAAAAGGTCCGGGCTGAATAGTTCTTAGCCTTCAGGTTCAGGTTGCCATGGCTGATCTGGTTCTGATAATAGGCATAAAGCCCAGAAAGGGTGGGTTCGTAGCCCAGCACCCTACAAACGGTTATAAAGGAAACCAAGGCCCTAACGGTATTTGGAGTCAGGTGCATAGGAAGACAGTTGTTGAAGCAAAGAAAGAAGTAAATAAAGGGGTCCAGGGGAAGTCTCAGGCCATTCTCAAACTGAGCCCCATAAAAAATGCAGGCCCTATTATCCTCGTAGACATCTGCTATGATTTCTGGCCGCAGCTTTTCCTTATCCTTTATCTGCACGTGCCCAAGGGTGCGGACACGGAAGGCCTTAGGGTCAACATTATAGAGGGTGTATATCTCCTCCTCCCAATCTATTGTAGCCACTTCCTTGGCTTTTCTCTTGCGGCCTCGGTCAGGATTTACTTCTACTGGCCGCTTGCCCCTACCTCGCCACCTCCTCGGAATTCTCCTCGAAGACGTCAACAATTTATGTTGCCTTCTGGGTGGTACCTGCAGCCATTCGATCTCCCTCCTCGCGGCCATCCTCCTCGATCTCCGAGCTCACGGAGCCAAAGAGACCAGTGGAGGAACCCCTTGAGTGGGCCACCTCAGGTTCATTCTCCCCGCCTCCGGTCACCTCAAAGTTCAGAGGCTCAAGCTCCTCACTGCTACTCAGTTCAATAGTGTTCGGACCAGGGGCCCCGGGCACAATGTCAGGAAAAATTGTCCTTAAGGGGAGAACGTCCAAGGCATCGGACAGATCCTCGGAGTCCTGTGCCCGCATCTCATTAACTTGATTGTGATCCATCAGTTCACACTTTTCCCAGTCAACTATTACTTTGGGGACGCGAATCGCTCTCCTCACTAGTTCAACGGCGTTCATAGCCGGATCTCTCTCGCGGGGAAACCTGCACAAAACCCCCATCACAAAATTCCTTAGCCTACTTGTATTCCCTAACACCAAAACTTCACCGTTCCTTTTAATCATTTTGTTCTTGGCCTCCCACAATCGGGGTGGGACAAAAGGCCCCCATTGGGATTTTTCACAAAAATATTGGAAGCACTCTAGGGATAACCTTAGCCAACCATGACCTACCTTCCTAAAAATCCCCCCTGTCCGTTTACAAACGACAAAGGTATCTGGAGTGCTCCCATCCCCTAGTTCTAATGGACGGCGGGGCTCAATTTCGCGGGTAGTCATCAATACCCAAAAAGAAAAATAGAAAAGAGATGAAGAAGAAACACAAAAATTACTTACGAAAGGGGGAAATCGAAGGTGAATTCAAGGGAAGAAAAGCACAAGTACGCATCAAATTTTCACTCTCTATAAAGCAGTTGAAGGTTTGAGGGTGGTAAAAGGGTTTGAGGAAGAAGGGTTTGGTATTTATAAGGCCTACCTATACGGGTTAACCTGTTTGACCCGTATTAATTAGCCCCCAAAACCGTTCCTCGAACCACGAACCGTCTCCAAATGTTTGAAAATTCAAAAAATTCCCCAGTTAGCATTTATGGCACCCCTTGGATGGCTGACATGTACCCTCCGTACGTGTCACACGCTGTCTTTTCATATGCCAAGGGGCCCACTTGCCAACCGGGAGGCAGAGCATGCAAGGGGCCACGTGTCTCCCATCCGTGCCTCCCGAACGTGCCAATAAGCACAAGAGGCAAATCCACAACCAACAAAAAATGCCAACACTGGTGATCGCATGATGTGCGGTCTGGGATAACCGAGCTTCTAGTATCTCCTCGCTCAGACCATAAATAATCACACTTGGAGCTAGGGGCCATTGATGAGCCCGGACCTGCTAGACCGGGCCCACGCTCGATCTGGTCCCAGGAACCAGTGACGTAACATTCCCTAGACCGCCGGAGTCAAGACCGCGGACAGATAGACCCCTGAGGTCAAGACCGCACTCCTCTCCTCTTTGTCCTACTCGAAGACCATAGGGATCCTGACCGCTGGATTGGTGCCCGCAGGAGGCATGACCGCTCCATCCGTGCCCGCGTCAAATACCTTTGACCGCGCCCAAGATGTTGACCGCGGGCTCATACCTGCCTCCCGGTTATCTCACCTGCCTCCCGGTTAAATGGCAAACCTTAGTGAGGAAGTTAGCTTACTGGCTCTAACATGCAAGTGGCTGGCTCACTCCTATCGCATTCAATGCGGCTCAGTCAGGCGCCTACAATGGCATTAAATGTGCTACGCCAAATACACGGCTCCTGTCCACTTCAGTGATATCCCTTCTGACAGAGGGTCCTCCCTCCCTGACAGACCCAATTAGATGCAGACACGTGTATGCGGTCAAATACCAAAGTGCCCCTTAGGGCTGACCTCATGGCTTACGTCAGCGACCAGCTCCCCATTGCCTATAAATAGAAGACCTTTGTCCCCTTGGACAAGGTAAATTCCAAAGATATTGAGTAAGCCATATTATTCTCAAACCCTAAACACTCACACACACTCAAGGTATTCAAGGCCTTCTTTACTCAGTAATCTTACTCTCACACCCAAGGGCCTGAATTGGAGTAACATCCAATATTGACCTTAATGGTGCTTCATTTATGTTGTGTTATAGGTACATCAAACCACCCAAAAATATCCTGCCAGATATCCTTGAACCGCTCCTGACCCTAAAAAGCTTAGCGTCATCAGTTTCCCCAGTTAGCATTTATGGCACCCCTTGGATGGCTGACACGTACCCTCCGTACGTGTCACGCGCTGTCTTTTTATATGCCAAGGGGCCCACTTGCCAATCGGGAGGCAGAGCATGCAAGGGGCCACGTGTCTCCCATCCGTGCCTCCCGAACGTGCCAATAAGCACAGGAGGCAAAGCCACAACCAACGAAAAACGCCAACACTGGTGATCGCTTGAGGTGCGGTCTGGGAGAACCGAGCTTCTAGTAGCTCCTCGCTCAGACCATAAATAATCACACTTGGAGCTAGGGGCCTTTGATGAGCCCGGACCTGCTAGACCAGGCCCACGCTCAGTCTGGTCCCAGGAACCAGTGACGTAACATTCCCTAGACCGCCAGAGTCAAGACCGCGGACAGATAGACCCGTGAGGTCAAGACCGCGCTCCTCTCCGCTTTGTCCTACTCCAAGACCGGAGGGATCCTGACCGCTGGATTGGTGCCCGCAGGAGGCATGACCGCTCCATCCGTGCCCGCGTCAAATACCTTTGACCGCGCCCAAGATGTTGACCGCGGGCTCATACCTGCCTGGTTATCTCACCTGCCTCCCGATTAAATGACAAACCTTACTGAGCAAGTTAGCGTACTGGCTCTGACATGCAAGTGGCTGTCTCAATCCCATCGCATTCAATGCGGCTCAGTCAGGCGCCTACAATGGCATTAAATGTGCCACGCCGAATACACGGCTCCTGTCCACTTCAGCGACATCCTTTCTGACAGAGGGTCCTTCCTCCCTGACAGACCCAATTAGATGCGGACACGTGTATGCGGTCAAATACCAAAGTGCCCCTTAGGGCTGACCTCATGGCTTACGTCAGCGAGCAGCTCCCCATTGCCTATAAATAGAAGACCTTTATCCCCTTGGGCAAGGTAAGTTCCAAAGATATTGACTAAGCCATATTATTCTCAAACCCTAAACACTCACACACACTCAAGGTATTCAAGGCCTTCTTTACTCAGTAATCTTACTCTCACACCCGAGGGCCTGAGTTGGAGTAACATCCAACTTTGACCTTAAGGGTGCTTCATTTGTGTTGTGTTATAGGTACATCAAACCAACCAAAAATATCCTGCCAGATATCCTTGAACCGCTCCTGACCCTAAGGGTCACTTTGGTATTTGACCGCATACACGTGTTCGCATCTAATTGGGTCTGTCAGGGAGGGAGGACCCTCTGTCAGAAGGGATGTCGCTGAAGTGGGCAGGAGCCGTGTATTCGGCGTGGCACATTTAATGCCATTGTAGGCGCCTGACTGAGCCGCATTGAATGCGATGGGAGTGAGCCAGCCACTTGCATGTCAGAGCCAGTAAGCTAACTTGCTCAGTAAGGTTTGCCAATTAACCGGGAGGCAGGTGAGATAACCGGGAGGCAGGTATGAGCCCGTGGTCAACATCTTGGGCGCGGTCAAAGGTATTTGATGTGGGTACGGATGGAGCGGTCATGCCTCCTGCGGGCACCAATCCAGCGGTCAAGATCCCTCCGGTCTTGGAGTAGTACAAAGCGTAGAGAAGCGCGGTCTTGACCTCAGGGGTCTATCTGTCCGCGGTCTTGACTCCGGCGGTCTAGGAAATGTTACGTCACTGGTTCCTGAGACCAGACCGAGCGTGGGCCCGATCCAGCAGATCCGGGCTATCAAGTTCATTAGAGTATTTGCAAAGAAAAGATTTTGCACCTAAAAATAAGAGGAGACATATTTGGTGTACTAGTGCTAGCATTCCAACACAATTAAAGCTCAATATGTACATGCTATTTGGAGTCGATAATTGCGTAGACATACATTGAAACTGAATTAAAGACTACATTGTTGGTACACGTAGCAGAATGTCCAGGAATTTCTTCATTACATATCAATATTTTCAAACCGTTAGGACTTTTAACTCTTGATAAAGCGACATATAGTTGACCGTGGCAAAAAACTGACTTCTTTAAGAGAAGCCCTACCACAGATAATGATTGCCCTTGACTTTTATTAATTGTCATCGCATATGATATCATCAATGGGAATTGCCTCCTCTCAAATCTGAATGGAATCCTCGTATCAGATGGTGTTAATGACATTCTCGGAATCAAGACTTTTCGATTAACTTCTTCGGACGAAAGTACCTCTCCTTCTAAGACATGATTCCCAAGCCTTGTGATTATCAAATGTGTTCCATTACAAAGACCGATTGAGTAGTCGATATTCCGAAGCAACATCACAGGAGTTCCAACTTTCAAGTGTAATGTGTGATTTGGAAGTCCAAATATACAAATACTATTTATGAATTCAGGTGTGTGAAGATCACTCAAGGACTCAAGCTGTTGATCAATATGGCAAGGTACATCAGAACTCAAGTAGATCCTTTCTGCAGACTCATTCAAGGACACCATGTGCTCATTCACAGCTTTAACAACATCCAATGTCGGAGCTAAAATTGCTCTTTCTTGAAAGTATGACGAATCATTACAGCAATTCGAATAGCCAGAATATATGCTCTCCACCATCGCAGTAATCGGATCACTAAATTTTTCAATTAAAAATTCACGTGGTATATCAATCTGAACTACACCATCATTTGGCTCATTAATTTTTCCATCTCCAATACCAGCAATCCAATTAGCAAATTCCCTTAATCTTTCAGATTCCAAAGTCGAATCTAAACCTTGTAACCTCATATTCCGTGTCAACCTTAATACAACACAATGCCTCCACAAATAAGATGAATTAATAGTAGCATGCACGATATCTTGCCGACTGCCCTTCGGAATCACCGGAAGTATTTGTCTAAAGTCTCCGCCAAAAACAATTGTCTTCCCACCAAACGGATATTCATTCCTCTTGACCTCAACAACTCTCATTATATCTCTCATACTCCTATCTAAAGCTTCAAAACAATGTTTATGCATCATCGGTGCCTCATCCCAAATAATCAGTTGCGCTTTTATAATTAACTCAGCTAGAGGACTGCCTTGACTTATATTACAAACAGAGTCTTCATTCAAATTAAACGGAATTGCAAACCTTGAATGAGCAGTTCTACCACCCGGTAACAATAAGGACGCTATACCACTTGAGGCAACATTAAGAACAATAAGTCCCTTCGAACGTAAGCGAGCCGATAAAGTCCTCCAAATGTATGTCTTCCCACTACCTCCATATCCATAAACAAAGAACATCCTGCCCACTTCGTCTAAACACGCTTCATATATTGTGTTATAAACTTCTCTCTGCTCATCATTCAACTTCACAACCAATTCCCCAAATTCTGCTTCCAAACTCTCTCTGTCGTAACACAACTCATCATGAACTAACCGATTGCTTGCTACCTGAATATATTCATTACCAGGATATGGTAGCATCTGAAATTCAAGTAAGCTTCTTCCTTGATTTTTAAGAACTTTCTCGATTTCAGCAAGCCCGTAATTTCGTAACTGGTTTTCAGTCAATATCAAACCTATAAGTGTAATATTTATATAGGACAAATATATGGTTAGAGTCACATGTGAAAAGATATTCATAGCTAAGAAATGTGAAAAAACATTAACTAAAAAAATAAGAAACTAACCTGGATGGTTCAAAATGTTCCTTTGTCAATATAATACATCTTCACATAAATAACTCCAACACGTATCCCATACATGCTCCGGTCTGCTCATTGACCCAGAAGTGAGCAACGTCACGAACAAAGATCTCATCGCTGATGCAGTTGACCATTCGCTACATTCAACTATACAATCGATATACTCCTTATCATCATTTAGTAAACCTAACTCATAGCAAGCATCACGAAAACATTCACACTGAACACCATTAACAAAACGAATATCACTGAAACTCGTTGCCCCACATACTTTGTTCAGTAAACATCTCAAGTAATACATCTCACCACAACCTGGAGGAACGAAAAAAATTCTGCCTATAGAAAAACCTCTTTTCCTTGGAGTCCATTCACATATATCAGACTTCCATACGAACTTCATTGGAAACTATGAATACGTTAAATTTCGAGCTTCAGAATATTTCTTATTCGCTTCCATCCATCCCAAAAACATACTTTGCGCAATTGATTCTCGTTGAAGCACTGACTCAATATTCTCCGAATCGGAGAAAATAACATTCTGTTCGTTAGGAAGATGAAAACTCAAACGTTCCACTGGAGGATCTTTAAATTGGATTTCAAAACCGAAAATTCTCCAAGCAGCCTCACAAGATGACACATACCGACAGTCATAATATAATTTAATCTCGTCATCAACATTCTCTGTACTATCACCAGAAGACGTCCTGAAAAACGTGGCTGTCGCTCGATCATTGCCTTTGTTTTTATACTTAAATAAATACTTAATTGCACGTGACTGGTTGCACCATTCAACATTCAAATGTGCCCCGTACTTCACCAACAAATATCTATTATGAGGAACAACATGTCGGTTATCAAAATAGAAACCATTCTTCAAAATAGTTCTCCCATTATCTCTTCTCCTATAAACAGCATATCCATCCTCATCAACCTGGGTCGTTTCAACAAAAATTTTAGGGTAATGTTTCGAACAACGCCCATCAACCATACATGGAGAAGATTGCCTGTCTTTCCCACATGGACCATGGACCATTAACTCCTTCACTGCGTTAAAATACTCTGGATCAACATTTTCATCTGGGATTTCAGCCGAAATTATGCGATCAATGTCCTCCGGAGAACGGCTTTTAAATTCCGATGCAAGAAACAGTAATATATGTGCATGAGGCAAACCCCTCTTCTGGAACTCAATTGTGTATATAACTGAGGAAGAGGAAAACAGTAATGAGATGAAAAACGAAAAAAAAAACAAAAAAATTAAAAAATATAAATAAAAAGAAAAATGGATGAAATGAATAGTTCAAGCAATCTAAAGTTGAAAGAATATAACAAACCTGCTTTAACCTCGCCGAATATTTTGTTCTTCCGAATATCTCTAATCATTGCATCAAGTTTCGCTTTAAACATTCGACATAACACATCCGGTCTATCCTCAGCCTTCAACTGACAGTCCTCCAAAAATCTAACAACTTCCGGCCACTTTGGATTACATGTGAGAGTCAAAAATAAATCCGGATAGCCAATCCATCTACAAATGACCATTGCATCTTGATAGTTTTGAACCATATACCTAGCACCCCCAGTAAAAGAAGACGGCAATATAACTCTCTTCCCCACTTTCGATGCATCATAATCCCATTTCAAAACAACTTCTTGTAAACCCTTATACATTCCTGCCCGAAGTTGTTTCTGATGTAACCTAATATAGGTTAACCGTGCAGCTTCAATCATTGTGTACGCATCTACAACATACTGTTGAAACAATCTCCGAGAAAACAATATTATCTTAGAGTCCCTATCCCTTCCGTGCAATCGATAAGCAAAGTATTCTTGAATACTAACTTTTTTTCGACCACCGGTGCTCCCACTAACAGAATGAAATGGAATATCCTCTCTGTATCCATCTTCTCCATAAGGGAACAACAACGGATATTGCAAACTAAAATATGAAGGATGAAGCTGATTAATACGCTTAAGTTGCCCAGATTTGCATTCAATAACTATATGTCTCTCAATCCCTAAACTATCGAAATCACCAACTATCAAAGCAGCAACTTCAGATGTCGAGGGCAAGTTGTAATGCCTAGCATCCCCATAACGCCTCCCAATCAACCTCAATTTAACTTCCTCAGGTTGTTCAGAAAACAATTTCTCCTTCGCCATACGAAATGATTGAACTAAAACGTTATGTTCATCCAACATTGTTTTCAAATCTTCAACAATCTCATCATGTAAATCATTGACAACATTCTCTGACCTACAAAACGTAGATAGGTTAATTCAGAATTTTATACTTTTAACAAAGAAATTAACTGTATCAGACCAATTCCAAATTAGATATTACTGTTCATTTATAAAAAATACAATAAAATTTCACATATTAATATTAACGTAATATTAATTATTTATGATGAGGGAAACGTGAAAATAATATTCTCAACAAAAACAAACACAGTGCGAGGGAGAAAGTACCTTACAGAAGCTTTACGATTAGAAACTTCATTTTCTGTATCATATACGTACAACTGCGCAAACTTTGGTTGTTCTCCAGTCGGTGGCAACAAACTACCTATCAGATGATAATTCTGGCCATGTAACTTAAAAATAGGAGGAGAACGACCTTGATTAACACTCCTATCAATCTTCCCTCCCATTGATGTGAAACAAAACATGTTATTATATGAACGTATATTTTGCCTATAATGAGTACTCATATCTGATTCACCAAACAACAATCTACATAATTGCGCAGGAGGTTGTTTAATTACTGGAAGACGAATTTTCCCCTGATTACAACACAACCCATACTTTGGTGAGACAGATTTATAGGAACGTGCCAACCTTTCCTCATACCAGAAAGAAGCTCCACAATGTGCACATTTATAGGTTGAATCTCCAAAATCCCAATAACCTAAGATATAACAATTATTAAGGTCACTTAAACAAAATTAATGGAAGCAAAATATTTCTGCTGCTACCGGATATATTTTATTAAAAAAATTACGTAAACATGAATAATTTCCATTAACCATTCACTTACGTAGAAAGGAGGAGTGAATTAAATGCGAACCGCCGTTAGAAATCTTAACACGTTTAGCAGGACTTTCTGAAATATCTTCAACATCATTTGAGCTACCTGGCAAATGCCGAGATGACGTCCCAATTGACTTCTTCGTAACAACATTTGTTTTTTGAGAATTAAATCTTCGTTGAGCCACTGCGAATAAGAAATTTGTCTCTCTTTTTACGGAAATGATTTCCCTCGTAACATATGTAAATAGTTTAAACAAAATTGATGTCATATAGAGATCAAAAATTAAAAAATATAAATGACATTTACATATTTACTCACTCTCAGACATATAAAGCAAATCTTGACCCCCTGTAACTGAAGATGAATTCGCCAAAGTCGGATGGACTTCGTTTTTTCCTTCAAAAAAGATAAATACAGTTACAATATAGTTACAATATGGAAGAAAACTAATAAAAAAGGTAGAACATCAATGAAATTCACTTGGTTCAAAATAATAACATACATCAAAAATAAAATCATGTCCACAAATAATTTTTATTATTTCGAGATTAGTTACCAAATTAAACATTTAGTCAATAATATTTTAGTAAAAGAACCCATAAATCATAGAATAGACATTGATTTAAAAAATAACATTAAAAAACGTCATAATGTACATTATCAGGATGAAAAATAATAATAATAGGAACAAAATTTTTTTACACTGTATTAATAAATTTTATTTATTTATTAACAATTTAATGTAACACAAAAAAAATATACTGTACATTTTAAGCATATGTGCAGATGTACTAATAAGAATGGGCTACAAACACAAAACTAATCTTAAAAGCCCAAAACTAAATTAAGCCCAATCCAATACTCGTATACGCTTACCCATTTATATAACCCTTACCCAGTTACCCTATCACTCATATTCCGCCGCTCCCCCCTCCCCCATTCTAGAAACCTCTCCGTCTTCCTTCTCCTCTCGTTTCTCTCCCAAATCGATCCACTCGAAACCCTAACCCTAGCCTGAAACCCCTACTCAAAAAGCATAATCAACCCATTCATGCCTAAATCCAAAACTAAACAACGAAATCATTCGTTGTTCACTCCGAAATCGCTTTCTCCATTTCCGATTTTTGGATATGTCAACGCTTACCTCCGAAATCAAACAGATCTGGTATGTTCTTTGACTATTACACGTCTTTAAGCTTTCTTTTACTTTCATATTCATCTTCTGTACATAATAATCTAACATTTACATGTAGATCCGAGGGTATTTTGTATTTAGAGTGTACAAAAAATTATTTACATATTTAAAATTTTTTTTTTCATAAGAGTTCCTTGATTTTCTTTCAGATCTGTATACTTGACTTAGATTCATGGCTTTATACTACAGTCTTATATACAAATTTTGCGTTTCGAATTATTTACTTGGACAAACAAATTAAAATATGTTACTCATAGACAAATTTTATTCCGAAAATAATTACTTAACAAAGTTATATTTTTTTTTTGGGATATCCAGTAAATTTAAGCATATCTCTTAAATAAAAATAACGATTTTATTAACGAAATCTACTACCATTCAGTTACCATTCACATCTACGCTACATAATATTTTCAATAAATATTTGACTATTAAAGTTTCGAAAACATTTATGTTATTTCCAAACCAAATATTCATAATAAGTTTTTATTTTCTAGTCAACTCTTCCTACTCACTATTATCAATTTTTATACTATTTTCCACAAATATAGATTCTGAAAAATAAAAATTGTTCACCTCACTTGATAGTTTCGAATGCAGTATTGACAATTGTAATTACAGGAAGATAAGCACAATATGAATTGAGTTCTACTGTCGGCTTATGTTTTCCATTCGAAATTAGAATAGAAATTTTTCAAATGTTTTCAACTATAATCAACCATGTAATTCTCTAAACAATAACATGAAAAAATATAGACACAAAGACTACTAAACAAAGACAAACACATATGCGGACATATCAGTAAACACTATAAAACACACACATAAATGAAAGAGTATACACTGTGAAAACACACCACAGGTATCTAACATTAATTTTTTCTCTTATGCAGCCAAGCAGTTTGGACAGGAGCAATTGGTAGGAGAATCGTTACTGGAGGAATCGGATACAGGGTAAAGGTAATCAGAGTTTGGAAGTTAATTTTACACTTCCGAACTTCACTCACTTCACTTCATACCTGAAAATTTAGACGCTAAGACAACATAAAGACTATCTCCTTCATTGTTTTTGTTTATCTTATCAATTTTTCATTTCCTTGCCAAATAATGGTTCAGATTTCTTTTCAAAAAAAATTAGTAACATTTCAGTTCCATTTACTGATATCTGGTTGAAAACTTCAACAAATAATATTAAATTTCCATTACATAATATTGGAGTTTCTGAAATTTGAATATAGTCACGTATATATTGGGATACGGTGGCGGTATGGGCTTCATCTTACATTAGTGCAACTAAATGTTTTGAACAATGTTAAGGATTCTTGCATTTTAAACTGCTACATTTATTTGAAAGACTAAAATATAAAATTTGTAGTCCATATGATTACATAAATAACTGAAAAAAAAAAGGTTAAAAAAATCCCTATGCTTGAAACCTTCCGTCCCAGTTATTTAAGGAGAACTTTGGTATTATTACTTTTCATTTTTTCATTTGTAGAGATATTGGGTAGGAAGCAGGAATTAGATCTAATGTGATATAACGGAATATACACCGACTGTTTGATGTTTTTCTTGTTTAGTAATCACTCAAATTTGTTTGGGCAAACTGTTACATTCTAATTTTTTTAACATCTATTTGTAAATACATTCAGAGGTAGGAGGCCAGAGTTAATAATGCAGCATCAGTTATAAGTTTAATCATCAATAAGAACTTAATGTTACTGTAGTATTTCTTGTTTATTGGTTTCATTCTTCAATACAAATTTCCTATTTATTTAGTTTTCAATTTTGGTAGTACTGATTAAATTAATATAACTTCTTATAGAGTACTAACATAACTTTATATGACATTAATTTTCGCAGGGCAACTTACTAAAAATGACAACAAATGAATAACATATCGTAGTTGCATCGAGGATGCAAACTACTGTACGTCTTACCAGAAGGTAAAGTTTCGGCTTCCAACTACTTTATTAATTTTTTACAATGGAATACTTATACGAAATAAAACTTAACATACCACACCAATAAGTACACAACACTCATAACCAATACACGTCAAACTATACATGGTCAGACACATACATGCAATTGAGACATGCATATACCGGAGAAGATGTTTACTCCAGCTGAAATGAATAACATTTTACATAATACCTCAAACAAAGTAGTTCCTAAAATCTATACAAAAAAGAAATAGGTTAAATTTCAGTTAACGAAATATGAATTCATCTGCTCATTCATTCCCATTAAGCTGTTAAATACTATTTTAATTAGTAACTGTTTTCGTTTGAAGGAGAAGATTGAAGGAAGATAGCAAAAACCCGAAAGACAAAACAGGATTTGGAATGTAAAAGATAGTATCAGAATAGTTAGAAATTTGTAAATTCAATTAGCAAATTTGTAATTTTAAGTAGTATAGTATTTGTAATTAATTTGTAATTTTAAGTAGTATTAGTATTTGTAATTAAACTAAGTGTCACAAACATCAAGAGTGGTCAGACGGGAGAAGATAGAAGATCTTCACAGTCGAATGCAATGGGCAAGGCGGATCCCTTTGAAGATATAATGGAGGTACACCCTAATCTCTCTGAAATTCATATTTACTACTCTTGCACCCATAGTAAGCATGCATATTTAAAAACAATCTTGTTTAAACTATGCATACTTTTTAAGAAAATCAAAAACAACTTACTTGTTTCACTTGAACCATCTGCATTAGTCTTCTTCCCAAGAACAAATGATTTAGTCATCCTCATTGCTCTTTATCAACCCTAATGGAGACCAGAAAATAGTAAATTTAGATTGCAATTTTCTGGCTTTTTGATTTAGTTAGGAAGGTCAGAAGGTTAAATTATTAAGAGGTCCCTATGAACTGGAAATTTGAATTCTATCTCTGTAGGTATATATCTTTTTGAATGATTTCAAAATTGAGTTTCCCCACACCCACCCCCTTGGTATTCCTGTGTGACAATAATGCCCCATGCCTTTTTACTGCAACTTTATTACTGATATTTGCAAACATTATCTTCCCATAATTGTGATGGAGGATTTATTTTTCCTAAGCTTAGCATTTTTTAAAGGGGTGAAGAATATTTTTTTTTTACTATAACTTTCCAATGGGTATAATCTAATCTAAAAAACTTACATACTAAAATGTAATATAAAAGTTAGTTGCCCACATAAGCTATCCCAAAGATAATACTATTTCTACCTAGCATTTCGAAATTAAAACTTGAATTCATAAATAAATGGTCTTGCATTCTTAACATCTACCAATTAATTTTCATAGTTACAATTACCCATTCCTTTCAACTCTTAAGTTGGGTATCTTACTGTTTAAAATTTTAGGAGAATTTTTCCCTTCTTCGAATAATATACCTTACTCCCTAAATAAAATTTTAAAAGTTGTTTAAACAATTCCTTATTTTTAATTCATATTATCTGCTATTTTATTAACTACTTAACTAATACAATTAATGGGTTATCTAACTTTACATTCCTTACAAAAGTGTTTCCGTAACACAATGGATAACTGATTTATTTGCCATTTTCACAAAATTAAAAAAAAAAAATTCTCAGTTTTTTTACAACCATTAAAAATTTTAAGAAAGTATTTTGTTAACAATTAAACATTTTATCAATCAATTTTGAAAACCTATCTGTTTACCATCACTATTGCTGCATGTTGCATTAATTTTAAAAAAAATACATTTTATGTCCATTAGTGGTAATTTTTTTTCTAGCATAAGTGTTGCACATTTTATCATTCAATTGCTAACACAAATTCTTATACCAAATACTTAATAGAAATGTCATACATAAATCTTCTTTGCAGGAAATACATATCATAAATCTCAATCACACAAAGGAGATTTCAAAAACAAACCAGCAACAAAAGTTACCGTACTTCCCAATAACCCAAAAGGGGAGTTACATTGACTAATACCTCAACACAAAAACAAACATGACGCTACTATTCCCAAACCCCCGACTACTACCAAAACAAAAAGGCTGTGAACAAACAAACAACACAGCCACAATAGATAATGATAAAAAACTTTCAACACTGCCGAGCACTTCACAAAATCTCCCACTAAAAATCTTCTGGCTTCAAACGCTTTGCATCCTTCTCATCTTCATTCTTACCAAACTCTTCCATTAAATTACGTTTAACAACAGAACAAACATCAGATGGAACTGTCTTCACTTTCTCATTCTTCACCTTCTCATCCTTCACTTTCTCATCCTTCACTTTCTCAGCCTTCACTGGAGCTTGATTCCCAGCAGCAAGTCCATTGTCCTCAATCTCCACATCATTCAGACTATGTATGTCGCAATACTCGCTTATAAGATCCATATCGACAGTCATTTTCATAACAGGAAAGGGCCCAAGGTTCACTCCAGTTGAGTAATCCTTCACATTGACTTTGAATAAACCTTTGGTACCAAGAATCCTCAAAATTGAAGCTGGAATAACCTACAATAAAATTAAGATTAACTGCTAGAGCACACATTATCTTGTTTATATTTATTACATAATGATTCATACATTGAGACTATAAATTACAAAATGTTATTACCTTTCCATCAGAATTCGAGCGTAGATCACCTACAGTTCTCCCCAACATGGAAATACACTCTTTGTCCCACAAAATGAATGTAGCCATACCACTATTATCACTAACACGAACCTGAATTCTATACCTTAAGTTCCCCACAGGATCAGTTTTATCACATGATACACAGTAGAAAGTAGAACCAGCAGGAGCCATCTTCTTTAAACACCTTTTGCAAGAGACATAAAACCAATCTACCATTGGTTCTATGGCAACCACTTTGCAATAAACCCAGAAATGCTCAATCTTGAAGAATAAATTAAACTATTAAGGAAAACAATTACTCATCTATGAAAATATAAAACATAATTAAAGATATTACCTCATGAACTCTGACCAAATGGTCAAGATTGATAATTTTGTCCCTCGACATCTCTAGGTCCTCTCTAATGCTCATGCTTGATGGCATAGCAAAGTTTGTCACAGGAATTTCATTATTGCCCTCAAGTGCCAGCCTATAAATGAAACCATAATACAGATTTGAGAAGTTTTTTTTTCTCTAAATTTATGAGTAAACAGTGCAAAAAAATTACAATAACTTACCCTCTATGAAAGTCTTCAATTTCACGAACATTGTTACTAAAAATCACCTTTGACACATTGAAAGTGTTGCACAAACGAACCTCACCTCTAAACTTTTTAATCTTGCACATCTGCATTATGACAACAATTGGTCCGTCATTACCTTCGATATGGTTAAGTAGCAAGTCTGCATGATGTCCCCAAAGAGTGCATGTTATCACATTTCCCCTACAGTTTTAGAGAACCATTACAAATGTTAGTAAATAATACTATATAAAATAATTGAAATAAATAGAATTAAAATAATTTAAAGTATTTAATACTTACTGAATATTTTTTAGAGTTATATCGAGCATTGACGTCTCCCGACCTTGAACCTCACGGATCTGTTTTGCACTTCGGCTAGACAGCCTCCCAATCACATCTACAATCAAATCAAGATTTATTTCAAAGGTTAAATGTACATTATGAAGAAGCAAAACAAACAAATTAAAATGTTAAACTGTATTACCGATAAGAAGATCCTCATTGAAGTTTTCCCACAAGGAAAGGTCATCATACATTTTGAATTCAAAGACGTTTCTAGGAAAATTTGGATCAAACATTTCAGCAACATTGGTCTTAGGAATGAAGATCATCTTGTACTCTGATCTGGAAGTCTTTATCTTCATGGTGTTGTTTGTTAGAACGAAATTCTTCAAAGTGTACAGATGTTCTTCCCTGAACATAGCTGCGAATTGAGGTATTAACGCCCTCTTTATAGAAGCATGCAGACGGCCTCCCTGAAAACAAAGAAAAAAAAAGTAAACTGCAATTGTTATGTTCTTCTCCTTATTATAAGTAAAAATAAGAAAATTTCAAGAATAAGAAAACTGTAAGAAAGGTGAAATAATTAACTTACTTCAGCATCATGAAACACACATTCTAGACTGTAGACATTTTTAACATCATCACCAACATGGAGCGAGTAACAGCGGATGAGTCTTACTTTCACTGCCTGGGTCATTTCAGACGGATCAAGCTCACGGAACAGTTTGAACAGAGGAGGCATCTTGTCTGTTGATTGAATGTATGGAAGTACAAATTTTGAAAATGTATTACTTATTTATATAACTTGTGGACTGAAATATCACTTGATTGCAGCAAGCCCAATAAATCAATTGACCAATAGATGTTGAGGCGTGGAGAGTAGACGGGTGGAATACTAACAGTCTTGTTTGTAAATTAGAAATTTTAATTGATAAAAATATTATTTGATATATTCTCAACTTCGTGCCTTGAAGAAAACAAACCCACCAGCTGGTACAGACAAACTTGACAGGTGTCAAGCATATGACTGATTATGTTCTATTTACATTTACGCCACTATGTCAATTACAAACATACCCTTGACAACGACATTTCTGAGCGGGAAAGGTGACTATGCTGTTTTTATATATATAGAGATTACTTTTTACCTTAATCTCCGTGTCGGATCAAAAAATTTATACAATTGTGGGACGGAGGGAGTATGTAATAAATACATAATTTATAACGTCACATCCACCTCAAAAACTATAAACCCAAATGACCTATCTGCCCTTATCTCCTACAATTACATCAATAGTGACCAATTAAGTCTCTCAATTTTTCTTTATAGCAGTAATAAATGCAAAAATTATGACACCAAAGTTACTCCCTCCGACCACTATTATAAGCAAAGCAATTGATTTTTATTTTGCCTCAAATATAAACAAATATTATCATTTTCAATACCAAACATATTAAATGCAAATGTTTATTTTACCAAAAATACCCCTAATTAACTATTCATCTTCAAAGACAAGTAAATATTTATTACACATTTAATATGAGAACATGTTAGTAATTTTAACATGTTTTTATTACTATCAAACTACTTCAACTACTTTCTTAATATTTGTAAAAGAATTTTTTTCTAATAATTGAGGTCGGAGGGAGTACACTCATCTATATAATATATAAAAAGAGAAACATTTCATGTCCTCACATTAAGCCATGTCACTATTATGATTTTCTCATTGGTCAATTGTTTTTCAATTAAATTAAAAGTCCTGTGTCAGTTCACGGCGAGAGTTGAGCGGCCAAAATTCACACACACACCTTGTATCGTTTATCCATCTTCAACAAATTTCTCTCTCCCCTTTCCCCTTTCTGAACCAACAATGGCGCGTCTCCTCTCCCAAACCCTAATTCGAACCTCATCGTCTTCATACCAATCTCTAATCCATGGAAAGTCACCGCCTTTGGGCATCCTGACGCAACACCATCGCTCAAATCAATCGGGAAAGGCTCAATTGATCCAGAACGACCTCGAATCTGACGACGATGCGGAGGTATTGTGTATACGCAAGCTTGGAGTGTTAGAGGGAAGAGCTTCAGGAAACGATCAGCCGGCACCATGGGAATTTATAGAGTAAGCTCCTTTCTCCTTACTTTGTTGTTTTCTTCGGCAATATATATATATATTTCTTGAGTTTTCGGTAGATAAAAATAGTTTATTCATCATGATTTCTTGAAAATTGGTGGATTAATCATTCGGGATTGTAGACTTTAAGATGGGTCTTCTGAAATGGGGTTGTTTTAGATGTATTTGATTGGATATGTAGAATAGCTTATATGATGGGTAGTGTGAAATGGGTTTTATTTCTTCAGTTATCTATTTTTTTCTTTAGTTTTAGGTAGATAAAAATAATTAATTCATCATAATTTATTGGAATTTGGCTAATTTTTCATTCGGAATAGTAGATTGTAAGATGGGTATTGTGAAATGGGCGTGAAATTTACGTGTTGGGTTGGATAATCAGAATATGTTATTGGATATGTACAGTTTCATCAGTACCAAGTGGTGGGGAGGAGTCTTCCTTCCGAAACGGTTGAGCATCCCAAGATCTACCGTATAAAGCTTTGGTCCACCAATGAAGTTCGTGCCAAATCCAAGTTCTGGTATGTCCCTCAATTTTTACATGTTATTACATTTCCTTCTTATATATGTTTTTTTTTGTGCGTGTGTATTTGAATACAATCTGTATGCATTGATGATTCGAGCTATGTGCTTTTCAGATTTACTGTTTATGGAGGCTTTGTTAGTGATTTAGGAACTGTGGGCTTTTCTTACGTGATGGTGTTTATTGAAGTTTTGACATTGATTGCCATGCATATAGCTATTTGTATCGTGAGCTATTAATGCTTTTGGTGATATGATACAAAATAAGCTGTTGGTAATATGGCCACATTTTATGATTCTTGCTTTGTGTATGTATTTATATGTATGTACTGCATTTTGAAAAATTAATAATTATGCCCTGTTAATACATTGTATTATCAATCAAGCTATTGATGTATAAATTAATAGATAAGTGGAAATGTAAATACATACATACTTGAAGGTGCTGATAATTTATTTTATATAAATATAAAGGATTCGGATAGAAACTATTTGCTTAGAAATATGTCTGTACTTCCAATTTAGATAAGTCTTTAATATATTCTGTGATACTGAAAGTATATCCATATAAGGATCATGGAAATTGTGATAACAATGCTTGTCCAGATTTGATAACTACTTGTATTATGATTATGCTGACCGGCTAGAATCCAAATTGGGAAGAGAGCCATATTTTATCTTTCCTTGGCCTTCTCATGTAATAGGTTAAAGATTGTTATTTTCTTAATTCTATATTTTTTACTATTTTGGTGCTTAATGCTTCAATTGCATTTACTATTTTCTATATTGAGCATATTTTTACAACTTCTTACTTTTGTGTTGATGTTCAGAGACTGATTATAAGGATGTGCCTTTTGTCACATTAATGGATATTATCTCCTATCCAAAGGTATAACGCAAGTTCCTATTTCCTCTTGACCAGTCCATTTTGTTCCTCTTTCTTTCTCTTAGTTATTCACAAATCACAATCACTAAATGATGGAGTATATATTTTCAAGGTTGGTTAACTCTTGAAAATATACACTCCAGGAGATAGGTGAAGTTTATGTAACTACAAGAGATGTGTTGACTTCACTCTTTGTTTTTCTTTTTTTTGTTTTTTTTAATTTCCTTTGAGATAAAACACACATAAATAATTACCCCTCATAATACTAGACTAGGACTTATAAACATCAAACTTGGCACTTAAAAACATCAAATTGATGCTTATAAACATTTACCTAAACATTTAAAACACCTCCTCCGTCCGCTTCAAAATAAATATCATTTTGAAGGTTTTCATACATTTTAATAAATGCAATTATTACTACAACTTTATAAACTAAATACCAAAATTATCCTTAATAATTGTTTCTCTATGGTGCATTACTTCATTCAAAAAGTATTCCAGGTTCACTCATTAAGAACATGTACAGTTATGATGCTCCTTTCCATTAGTAGCCTACTTTCTTGAATTACCAATTCAATTAGAACTCCACTTTACTTCATGTGCTTCGTCTTACTCTCCCTTCCCTTTAATTTGTATACCCCCCTGAAGAATTTAGTTTGTTACAGGTTCATAATGTCAAAAGAGGTGCTATAGGACCATTAATTGAGATGCTTCAGTCCCTAGATGTGCAGCTCAAGGAAAAGTCAGCTTTTGAATTGAGGATATTGGCACATGTTACTATTTGGTTAATCTTTACTTGCGTGTGTTCTTAGGCAAGCATAAGGTCACGATCGTGGATGCTCAAGGATCCACTCATAATTTGAGTCGTTACTATGCTATGTGGAATGAACCGAGGCCATAATCTGCAATCATAGTATGTTCTGTCATAATCAGATTCACTAATGACTAAACTTCACTCGTGAATGGAACATTTTGCACTAGCTCTCCATGGAATGTGATGTACAAACATAAATATTGTACATAATTGAAAACTATGTTTATATTGCACTGCATATAGACAACTGAAAAAAGAATGCCTCAAAGTGTTGTACAGTAATTGCAATCCAGGCTAGGGTGACATGCAACACTCAATGCTTTCTATTTATCTGTGTTTCTGTACTTTCCTTATATATTTTCTCCACTTGATTAGAATTTACGACATTGTTTGCTATTCAATTGGTTAATCTATAATTGTTATGTTTGCAAGACAAGGAAACAGCTCACAACATTTCTGATGTTTGTGAGAAACAACATCTATACCGTGAACTAGCTTCAACAGCTGAATCTGGATGAGATTTCAGCACTAGATGGATGAGGTGACATGTTTTGCTTTCCCGTCTCTTCTTATCCTGCCGGTATACTATTTTTTTTGTATACACGACATTGACAAATGAAACAATGGAAAGGTATTGATTACATGTCTTTTATCAGGAATAATTCTGTACTACAAGAATGTATTTACACTTTAAACTGTCAATTTTGAGTTGTCTGTTTGTTTAACCAATTTGGATTTTTTTTTATTTTCCTTTTAAGCCATTGATGATTGCTTCTTCTTCTTCTCAACCATGATTACTGTCTGTCTAAACCCATTTTTAGTTCCTTAATTCATCTTTTATTTTCTCTCTATTGCAGTATTCGTGGAAAATGTGCCATTATAGTGTTAATTTTACTGCATGTCTGACCTACAAGAATGTTTTCACATGGCGCCGGGACCTGCGCAGGTTCATTATTTGAGGCAATTTGTGATTTTCATTGGAAACTGAAGCAGGAGTTGCATCAAGTTGTTAGATTAAGATAAGCCTCTATGGGTGAATTGTCTTTAGCGAATGTATTGTAGGCTAATCTTGATGAAAGTGACTCTGAATGTGATTGCCTAATTCACAATCATATGTCAAGGTTAGTTTTTGCGGATTCGTTATAAACACTTTAAGTATTTGTGAATCTATTGAAGCATTCCATAACTTTTTAGAGATGTTCCTTTAGCTTGGTTTTAGATGTTTATCATGAGTTTATATTTGAGGACTTTAAAGTTATACACCACAAAATGACATTGTTCCAGGAAGTTGGTATTGTTTCAGATTATTTTCATCTGTTTATTAATAATTCAAATGCTATCAAAAGGAATAGTAATTGCAATTACACTTACACTTTTTGTTTTGAATATATATATATGTGATCACTCAATAGGTATTTTTGATGACCTGTTAAGGTGCATTTGTATTGATTTTGTTTTTCAGATTTTTTTTTTGGATTTATCATACAAGCAGTTTTTCTACTGCATATTCTTACTCGAATTCAATTTAGGGACTTCAGGGGTGGAGACCTGAACCTGAACCTTATCTGTCATTTGTCTTTTATTCTGTTTGCTATTATTATTTTCTCACAGAATTGCATAGTTAAAATTCAAGTTTTTTACCGAGCTAAATATTTCTGAAGATGTCCAATCCTTCATTTTAGGCTGTTGCTGCTGAAGCAGAGGCAACAACTATGTCAATGGTGATGAGAGCAATACCCGATGCTTCTTCGTTTGATGAGGCAAACCGAATAGTTCATGGAAATTGGCTGAATGCTATTGGGGAACATCATCAGAAGTATTCAGAAAACTCATCGATTAGAGACATTCTTTATATTGGATGCTCTGTTGGTTTGAGCACGAGATTTCTTGCAGATAGATTTCCTTCTGCTAAACTCACCGTGTGTGTACTGTTAATTTCTCTAACTCCCTCCGCCACAAAATGAATGTCCAAAAAATTTCGAAATTTACTATTGATCAAAAGCAAATTTGAAATTTTTTTGGACATTCATTTTGGGACGGAGTAGTTGTTAATGCTCCCATTTGATGGGTTAGAGCTGATATTGGTAGGCATTATTTCTTAGGTTTTCAATATGTTTGATATATATGGTTGGTTATGTTCTTGCCTTGTATGTTTGCTGATTTCTTATGCTGCAGGGCCTGAATCTCTCGCCCTACTTTCTATCTGTTGCTGAATTTAAGGAAAGGAAAAGTGACCTAAGAAAGAATCCAATTAGATGGATACATGTAAATAGTGAAAACACAGGCTTGCCTTCCCAATCATAATCATTTGACATTGTTTCATTGGATATGAAACTATATCCCGCCATCCCAAAATGAGTGTCCAAATAACCAAAAAAAAATTATGAAATTTTTTTGGTCATTCATTTCGATACAAAGGTTATGTTATAAGGAAATAAAGACAAATGGAATAGTACCTTGATTTTCTACAATATTGACTTTTCATCCTTTCTGTTATTTATGAATGCTTCGCTTTACTCACACTGCAGGCTCTGATGAACAAAAGTTTCTTGAGGCTTCGATGGCTTATGTATCCGGGAATCCTTTAATGAATGATGAAGAGTATGACAAACTGAAGATGAAACTCAAGGTTTGTGGTTCTCTGACCTTAGTCTAACATGAATCGCCAAAGAACATTTAAGAATATCTCCATTCAAGCATATTGGAGAGCTGCAGTTTATTTTTCTTTATTTCAGATTTGTACGAGAGCTAACACAATCTGTTGGGTGTGCATATTTTAACCCTCCTAGATTAGCTTAAGATTTGATTGATACCATAACCTCCTGTCTATTTTAAGGACTTTAGGCCCATATGTAATGAAGCTTAGACTTCAATTTTTTAGCTAAGTCCATTTTATAGAATAGGTTAAAATTAGGCTTGAAGACTGGCACAAGACTCATTGGATCTGAGGATGCAGTTCAGAGTTTCAGACCACCTTGTCAAATCCTCCTAGCAGAACCGCTTCATGCAAAACCGCTTGGTGGAATCCTTGTCTGAAACCGCTCCTGAACTCCTAAGTGCAATCTACCTTATGAACCGCTCCATGCAAACTGCATTGCAGTTCCATCTTTGAATCAACACTTAAGGATCCTCCACTGGTGAAACCGCTTATACTCAGAACCGCTTGCACACCAGACCGCTCCAATGATTGAAGACTTGAAGTGAACCACATTTGACCGTTGGAATCCACGTCAGCAATATCAAATGTCAACCACCATATCTTGTCACGTGACCCAATGTCAGAGAAGATCTGCAAGGATCTTGAAAAGGTGACAGATGTCCTAACTACCTTATTTGCAGCTGGAGCCTGATCAGCTTTACCTGCAACTGCTGTACCTAAGGACAAAAGTGGTTACTGTGGACCAATGGGAAAGCATCAGTACAGTCCTTGCAACAGCTGTGTCCAACGGCTATATCCTTGATGCTTGGGTATAAATACCCCCAATCTTCACCATTTGAAGATTGCTTGAGAAATTGATTTGCTGTGAGTTCATAGAAGCTGAAGCTCTGCCCAGAAATTCTTAGTCCTTTGAATCTTCATCTTCTACTTCAAGAAATATATCCCAGCCCAGAAATCAAGCCTTATACACATCAAGAATCATTGTGCTCTCCATCTTATAGATTCAAAGAGCCTTGATCTTGAATACACACACACACCTATAAGTATGCCAATCCAATTTGCAACCTTTTCCAGATGTATTTTAATATGATAAAATTGCATTTAGGGGCATTTTGGTAAATTCTCGGTCTATTCCGAGACTTCTGGAAACATTTCATAAAGTTTCTCGTGAAGGAAGTACTTTTTTTTACTTTGCTCATGCCAAGGGACCTAAAAGGAATAAATCTATTTTGGACTTTTCAGGTATTATCCAAGAAGGTTCCAGAATCAGATTTGACGCCAAAAACGGTTATGGTCACCCTGTGTCACGCGACAAGTCGAAGCATGGAAAGTGGTTACATAATGCCGTGCGACATAAGGTTACCATGAACTGCAGCTATAAATAAGACCCTACCCCTCTCAGTTCTGCATCCCAATTTCAACCCCTTAACGTCACTCTGCACAAATTGCCTCAGAACCTTTCTCTCTCCTCCTCCCTCACCAAAACTACCCAATTCCCCTCCAATTCCCTCACCTTTCACACACCTTCAACCCAATTACCCTCCTACTTCCCCAAACACCTTGCATACTTCAATCCAGCTCTCAGTTCATGCCTAGATCTCCATTTCAGAAGCTGAATCGAAGGCTTTTGCACCTAACTTGGTGCAGAAGTTGAGGACTACAAGGGTAACATATCTCTCCCTCTCTCTCTCTCATCTATTTGTCTTATTGTTCTTCCTTCTTCTCCACTTGATAATCAGGCTCCATCTGCCTCATATTATCAAGTGGTAACTGCAATCTCTCTGTTTAAATCATGTTTGCTTGAGTCCAATTGCATGTTCATGATGTGATCTACCTATCATTGCAATTTGGATGTCAAGGGAGTGTAGATCTCCCATATCCACACTCCTTTGGTTGATTCGTATCTAATTCATGCTATTCTGATTGGTCCTGGTATAATTGTTTGATTTGATTGTGCATCTGTTGAATCTGTCTCTCAGTTTGTAAGGTACCAGCAGATGGTAAACCTGTGTCACGCGACATACTTGAACATGAGGAGTCCAGTGTCACGTGACATATCATGACCATCTGCAGGGACCATCCTTCAGTTGTAAGTTGATTTAGTTGGTTAGCTTAGCATTTAGTAGTATGTTCATATTGTTTAATGCTCAGATCTAGTTTGTAATTGTGTTTTGTGTTCATCTAGAGATCTCTGTAATCTGTTTGTTGTGAGTCTCTGCAAGGTGACTATTGGTGTCACGCGACACATTTGGACATGAGGAGTCCTGTGTCACGCGACATAAGTGGTCCCTTGCAGAGGACTTGTTCTCAGTTGTAATCTGTTCTTATTGCTGTAATGGGATGTGGCCTCCCTGAATAATTGGTCTACAAATTGTAATGATATCATTTGTTCAATAAAATTCATGTCATTGCACTTGCCTATTATCATCGTTTGCACATTTTTTGAATTATTTGGATGTCTAAATTAGAAAGACTCGTCTACGAATGAGGCGTGTTGGGTGAACTCTCGGTTCTTCCCAACACGTAACCTGACCCCCGAACCCATTCTCTTTCAAAAGGTTTTTCAAAGTGCACCTCTAAAAGCATGGCATGGCGACTCCTTCTTTTTCTATTCTAAACCGAAATTCATTTTCGGGCGAGCGCGCATTCAGTGGCGACTCCGCTGAGGATTAACTTTTTGGAAAACCTGTTTTTTCAAAACCAAGAGGGTCATGCTTTCGTTCACTTAGACATCCAATGTATTCATCTTATGTGCATCCTTGATAATCTTGTGCGATACATGCATTTTATGAGATCTTACAACTTGTATGCCTTTTGTTGCTTCTTGTGGATTTGTTTATTGCTATATTTGGTTTGCTTTGTCCCTTGCCAAGGAGAGGCAGGGGCTAATCCCAGTTTTGCAGGAGTTCTGGTTCAGTGGCTATCCTGGTCGTGCGACAGCTTTGTTCCCTGCTGTCCTGTGTCACGCGACAGGAATGGTCACTGGACAGGTTTCAGTGCTGGTTTGAGGGCAGTCCCTTGAATCGAAAGTTTGCTCAGTTGATTGTTGTTCCCTTTTTGTTCCCTGTGAGATTTGTGTGTGTTTTTCTCTTTCTTCTTTTAAAAAAAAATAATTTTTTTTGATTTTTCGTAAATAAAAGAAGATAGTCATCCGCACACTACACCACGTAGATTTAGAACCCTCGGGTGCGATTGACGGCATCGCGGACGGTGATAATATTCGCCTACGTTTGAGCAGCTAATGTCAAACCCATTCCCCTAGTGCGTTATAGGTGGTGCCACACTTAAACCTTACCCACGGTTGGTTTTTGATACGACGTTTTAATTACACCACAATGAATTGTTTTTGAAATTTCCAATAGGTCCTTATACCTTCCCCAAAACCTCGCACCTTGTGGGCATGTTGCCATTGCAATATGGTTTCACGTGAGGACATGTCACTCCCATGGCATGTCCTAAACGAGAGATCATGCCGCATTGTCACCATGCACCGACGAGAGGTCATGCCGGATTTTTCTTGGAATTTCTTCAAGAATACCCGTTATGCTGCCCAAATTTCCCTAGAAATTGGGGCTACTCGTCCGTCCCACGTCGTGTTAGGTCTTGGTTAGGTATCATTACCTATTATTAATTTCAAGTGCAAAGCATTTAGTGTAATTTGAACGTTGCGTCCCTAGGCTTCCCCAAGGTGTAGTGTGCTTAAATAAAGGCTTCTCCTTTCCCAACCGTTCCTAGGATTTAAATCACCGATTTATACTTGAAGATAAATAAATTGTTTGCGCGAGTCTGTTCCCCCTTTTCTTCTCCCTCTCCCGTATTTTCTCAAAAGTCTTCCTTTTTCCCTACCTTATAAACCCGTATCTACCCTCTGTAGCGGTGACAAGTTGGGTGCATGCTCTGATATTCTGTGGTCTTTGGGTTCCTGTCTCCAAAGCATTTTTATCTGTTCCGCTCTCCGAGATGTCTGGTGCAAGAGATATGTCATCCGCTTAGTCTGGAATTCCTCTCATTTCGGGCCAGTTGGACATGAATGATCTGTCGATAGCAGAGTTGCGAGTTGCTCTTGAAGGCGCCATGGTTCGTGAATGCAAGGCTCAATTTCTTGCCCAAGTTGCCAAAGCCCAAGAGGAAGAGACGCACGCTAGATTTGTTGAAGCAATGCGCACCCGAGGGGTCACGATAATTCGCCACGAAGACGGGTCGTACGAAGAAATCATCAAGGCCAGCAGTGTTGATCACGGGAATGGAAATACAATAAAAGGGATGAATGAGGATGGACAAGATAAGATTCTTTCCCCGACACCTCATGTGGTCCAAACTCAGATTAAGGATGAACAACCGATCCCTGAGGCTTTCAGTTTTCCTAATCAACTTGATTTGAAGAGTCAGTACCAGCCAGACTCTCAAGGATCGTATCATTTTGTGAACGGCTATTCCAACCAGAAAGGATCACTGCCATTTCACTCTGACTAAGCTCCCCTTCAAGGAAATGTTTCTCTATCACCAATGAGTTCATATGGTTTCAACTTATCATCCCCGCATGATCAGCATTCAGGACCGACCTCATATGTAACCGTGAATCAGATGTCTCTCATTCCAGCTATGAACCCTATCCAGCAAGGGACGGCAATACCCGAGTCCCCTCCAAAGACAGTTCAGACAGAAAGGAAGAAAGCATACTGGGGAAAGGTGGGAATGCCTATGAATCAATTCCTCAAGATTTTGGTGAGCGGAGGACTGGTTCAGCCACTAGTCAATTATGTCCCTCCTCATAACGACACAAAGCTAGATCCGAGCAAGTATTGTTACTATCACCAATATCAGGGCCATACCTCGTACGAATGCAGACAGTTGAGGGTGATCATTCAAGAACTTATTGATGAAGGGAAGATCGAAGTTGGCTCTCATGAAGAAAATGGTGTCCAGAGTCATGGTCAATTTTCACCGCGCAAGAAGCGAGAATTTGATGACCTAGGAATAACAACTGAGGAAGCTTTCAACGGATTGATGCGAAGGGGAATGATAAAGCCACTTGATAATTATCAACCTACCAAACCTAATCCAAATTTGGATCGTGGAAAGTACTGTTACTATCATTAGTACCCTGGGTATTTAACCAACGATTGTTCCGTTCTAAAGGTGCTTATTCATAAGCTGGTTGATGAGGGAAGAATTGAGAAAGCTCCTCCAAAGGTGATCGACAATCCTCTTCCGCAATTCCAAGGATACCCAATGTGAAGAAGTCAGTCAGTCAGGCATCGTAGGGTCCTAGATTGTTTTATTTTGTTTTGCTAGCAAGTGTTCCTATGGTTTGAATCTAGTGCATCCATATTATGAGTCTTTTATTTCAATAATAAAATATTTGTTTCTATTCCTGCTAGACTCGAGACATTACTTGCACACCCGCGTTACATTTTAATTGAAACGGTCTTATTCCAAATGATCACTTGTGCTGATCACTGACTAATGCTTTGAAATGACTAATATTTAAATTAATTCGAGCGAGAAAATCGACTGATGTCCTTCCCAAAGTGGGGCTTATCAATTCCTCCATCTTGCATGCCCTGTGCTCACATATCTCCCTTCGTCCGTCTCGCTGTTCGATGAATTTGCACGGATCTTCCTCAAAGTAAGCTTAAGCAAGCGACGAAGACTCAATCTCATTCGGATCATCCGGTAGGGACTGCGATTGAAATCCTTCACCCTTAGGAAAGCCTTTTACCTTACCCTCACTAAATCATACCCCTTCAGTTCAAGATCGGCATGTTTTGAAACCCATTCAACCATCGCCAGAAGAAGAGGGACTATCCTTGAGACTCCCATGAGTCAAAAGAAGAATGACCGTCTTCAAGCTCAAGAACGACGGAAAACAATGATCCATCCTGGGGACTAGCTGAAATTCTCCTCTCAAAAACAAAATTAAAAAAAAAGAGAGAGAGACAAAAATACAAAAAAAGAGAATAAAGAAAAAAAAAAAAGAAAAGAAAGAGAGCCTAGTCCCCAGCGATCCTCTTAGAAGCGAAAGTCAAAGGATCCGACCGTTACTCAATGGGAGTCTCAGAGCGAATAAAGAGACAGCACAGATGTCCCTCACCATTACCTCCAACCGACCCCGACCCGTCCTCTCGATTTTAGAGGATATGCAGATTACCATTACCTTTGACCTTGATCAAAAGCCAAAAGATTGACCACTCATTCTTAGAGGCAGCAAAGATGCAATCACAAGATATCCTTCCCTTAGAAATCCCAAACACATCCCTGCGAGCCAATCTCTCATCTTTAGAGGTTTCAGTCAGCAAAAAGCCTAGCCGACCTCTCGTTTTAAGAGGTTATGATATCCTGAATCACCCGAAGACCGATCGAAACCCCGAGACCCAGTCGCAATTCCTACAGGATAGCAGTTTCATTCCAATATCGTCAGGATCTAAAGCAGATTATTGCTTAAAGCGGATCCAAGTCCATCCCGGCTCAAAGGACCGTCAAGCGAAGATTGTGAAAATTCCATCTGTTCGTTCGTTGTTTTATGTGAGCATATTTCATTTCTCCTTCGCAAACACTTGCCGTGGACGTCCCACTGGGGCTTCACATCCGTGTTTCCCATCGACACTCCCAGAGGACATGTTCTTTCAATTCTCAAAATCCTCAAAGGTCCTCAGATCCTCGAATTCCAACGTTCTTTCTTTTCATTCGGGATAAACCCGAACTACGGCGACCTGAGCTCCTCCCAAGGAGGGGAACGTAGACAACCATAACTGGTCCGGTCGAAATCACAAACAGATCTCAGAAAAATCCGGTCTCCTAAAGGACCATTCCCATAAACCTTCCATCCTTCTGAATTTGATCCTCGATATCAGTGGGTTTTCTCCTCAGGATTAATTGGAATATTTGCTCATATCGGCTTTGGTGGTTGAATAACCCGAACATCATTAAAGGGTTTTAAGCAGCCTTGTGATCATCGTGAATAAGACATGTTTTCAAGTGTCTCGGTAAGTCTTCTTCTCTACATTTTTAGGGATATAGAGCTAAACACTGTATTTCTATCAGCAGGGGCTTCCATACACTTTCCACACCTTGTAACGCTTATACTCTCCCAAAAGAGTTAAACCAAAAGGCGAGAGTGTCGTACGCAAGTCCGGAAACTATTCCCACTATTCGAAAGATGTGTCCCTGAACATAAGCATTTCCGAGTCTTGTCTGCCGACTGATTGACTGAGTTTTGAAAAGCGACCTCCTCCAAGGTTACATGATTTGTTGTCTACAATAAGGCTATATGTGTCAAACCAGGGCTTGATCAGAGAAAAGGAAGAATGATGTGTTCATCTGTGTAAAGTACCGAGGCTAACTTTATAATTTTGATCCTTGGGTATGGACGGGTGACTTAAGACTTACATCAGGATTGGGGGACCGCCGCATTCTCTGCCCTAAGCCAAAGGGCAAGGTCTTGAGGTAATTTGGAATTTTGATCATGAAAGCCTGTCAGCATGACTTGTTGTGTCACATGACATGACGTGCTCCTGGTATTCTGAGTCGTGTGACACTTTGAGCACAACACCAGACATCAGAAGACTGCAATCTGTTCTCCACCAGGGCACGCCCCGACTTGTTCGAAGCCGCAAATCAAAGCCATTATCCTACAGATAAACCCGGGAGAGGGTTTCATTTGGATCACATCATATACATGTCATACACAATCAATCCATCCAAACCACATTCATATCAATGCCAAAATCTCTCGAAAAAAAATCTTTCTTTCCCTCGAATGGACAGATTCGTGCAAACAAGCTAACATAGTTTAACCGTCGCTAACAAAATAGCATAGTCAGATATAGTGTTTGGAGTGTTCCCCCGCAGGTACTACAATCAAACTGAGCAAACCTCAAAGATTGCCCCTCAAAGCACAACCGAGATAAAGAATCCTTGTTTATTTGAATCTCCCCGACTTACCAAGCAAAGCTCAAGACACGTAAGTCAACCATCAACAGAGACCACCCCGCACTTAACAGCTATACTTATCCCCAGCAGCAGTAGCCTGAGTCTCTTCGACACCCACAAAGATCAGCAATGGCACGAGACCCTTCGGCAGCCGCAATTGTCAGTAGCTGAAGCATTAGTCCCTCCAGCATATGCAGGTAAGCACAGAGCAGGTATGACAGCACATCTCAGTCAATTACTTTCCTAAAAGCATTAGTCAAGTCCTTGGGTAACTCCCCGAACAGTCAAACCTGTTCCTTTGGCTACACGTCCTCTCCGCGAGGCAGCCGTCTGTTCCTTTGGCTACATGTCCACTCCGCGAGGCAGCCACCCATTCCTTTGGCTACACGTCCTCTCCGCGAGGCAGCCGTCCGTTCCTTTGGCTACACGTCCTCTCCGCGAGGCAGCCGTCCGTTCCTTTGGCTACACGTCCTCTCCGCGAGGCATCTATTGGCTACACGTCCTCTCCGCGAGGCAGCCGTCCGTTCCTTTGGCTACACGTCCTCTACGTGAGGCATCTATTGGCTACACGTCCTCTACGCGAGGCAGCCATCCGTTCCTTTGGCTACACGTCCTCTCCGCGAGGCAGCCGTCCCTTCCTTTGGCTACACGTCCTCTCCGCGAGGCAGCCGTCTGCTCCTTTGGCTACACGTCCTCTCCGCGAGGCAGCCATCTGCTCCTTTGGCTACACGTCCTCTCCGCGAGGCAGCCGTCTGCTCCTTTGGCTACACGTCCTCTCCGTGAGGCAGCCGTCTGCTCCTTTGGCTACATATCCTCTCCGCGAGGCAGCCGTCTGTTCCTTTGGATACACGTCCTCTCCGCGAGGCAGCCGTCTGTTCCTTTGGCTACACGTCCTCTCTGCGAGGCAGCTATCTGCTCCTTTGGCTACACGTCCTCTTCGCGAGGCAGCCGTCCGTTCCTTCGACTACACGTCCTCTCTGCGAGGCAGCCATCTGTTCCTTTGGCTACACATCCTCTCCGCGAGGCAGCCACCCATTCCTTTGGCTACACGTCCTCGCTCCGAGGCAGCCATCCATCCCTTTTGGTCACATGTTCCCCCTTCCGAACTACGATTTGGCTTGATTCCCACTTGGGATACATAGGAATACTTTCTTAAAAGGTTCAGCCATCCGATTTCCCCAGATCACCGTCCAGCCCTCCGCCTTATCCCCCAGCCGCTCATTGGGATTGGGTCTTATTTTATCGACAACCTCACTTTTTCCAAAAGTGACGTTGCCGAGGGGCTCTGTAAGTACGCCAATCCAATTTGCAACCTTTTCTAGATGCATTTTAATATGATTAAATTGCATTTAGGGGCATTTTGGTAAATTCTCGGTCTATTCCGAGACTTCCAGAAACATTTCATAAAGTTTCTCGCGAAGGAAGTAATTTATTGTACTTTGCTCATGCCAAGGGACCTAAAAGGAATAAATCAGTTTTGGACTTTTCAGGTATTATCCAAGAAGGTTCCAGAATCAGATTTGGCGCTAAAATCGGTTATGGTCACCCTGTGTCACGTGACAAGTCAAAGCATGGAAAGTGGTTACATAATGCCGTGCGACATAAGGTTACCATGAACTGCAGCTATAAATAAGACCCTACCCCTCTCAGTTCTGCATCCCAATTTCAACCCCCTAACGTCACTCTGCACAAATTGCCTCAGAACCTCTCTCTCTCCTCCTCCCTCACCAAAACTACCCAATTCCCCTCCAATTCCCTCACCTTTCACACACCTTCAACCCAATTACCCTCCTACTTCCCCAAACACCTTGCATACTTCAATCCAGCTCTCAGTTCGTGCCTAGATCTCCATTTTAGAAGCTGAATTGAAGGCTTTTGGACCTAACTTGGTGTAGAAGTTGAGGACTACAAGGGTAACACATCTCTCCCTCTCTCTCTCATCTATTTGTCTTATTGTTCTTCCTTCTTCTCCACTTGATAATCAGGCTCTATCTGCCTAAGATTATCAAGTGGCAACTGCAATCTCTCTGTTTAAATCATGTTTGCTTGAGTCCAATTGCATGTTCATGATGTGATCTACCTATCATTGCAGTTTGGATGTCAAGGGAGTGTGGATCTCCCATATCCACACTCCTTTGGTTGATTCGTATCTAATTCATGCTATTCTGATTGGTCCTGGTATAATTGTTTGATTTGATTGTGCATCTGTTGAATCTGTCTCTCAGTTTGTAAGGTACCTGCAGATGGTAAACCTGTGTCACGCGACATACTTGGACATGAGGAGTCCTGTGTCACGTGACATATCGTGACCATCTGCAGGGACCATCCTTCAGTTGTAAGTTGATTTAGTTGGTCAGCTTAGCATTTAGTAGTATGTTCATATTGTTTAATGCTCAGATCTAGTTTGTAATTGTGTTTTGTGTTCATCTAGAGATCTCTGTAATCTGTTTGTTGCGAGTCTCTGCAAGGTGACTATTGCTGTCACGCGACACATTTGGACATGAGGAGTCCTATGTCACGCGACATAAGTGGTCCCTTGCAGAGGACTTGTTCTCAGTTGTAATCTGTTCTTATTGCTGTAATGGGATGTGGCCTCCCTGAACAATTGGTCTACAAATTGTAATGATCTCATTTGTTCAATAAAATTCATGTCATTGCACTTGCCTATTATCATCGTTTGCACATTTTTTGAATTATTTGGATGTCTAAATTAGAAAGACTCATCTACGGACGAGGCGTGTTGGGTGAACTCTCAGTTCTTCCCAACACGTAACCTGACCCCCGAACCCATTCTCTTTCAAAAGGTTTTTCAAAGTGCACCTCTAAAAGCATGGCGTGGCGACTCCTTCTTTTTCTATTCTAAACCGAAATTCATTTTCAGGCGAGCGCGCATTCAACACCTCATTTGTTTAATCACATAGATTATTCATTTGAGATGCACTGGTTATAGTCTAGGATTCGATCTTCATAGAATATATTTTAGATCTGAGTTTGAATACTTTGTATTTTGTAATCTCTCTCATAATCAATATAAAATCTAACTCTTAGAAAATCCAAGACTAACCATCTTGGTAGTGGACGTAGATCGTTTATCGATTGAACCACTCCAAATATTGTGTTCTTACTTTTCTGCATTTATTATTTCTTGTGCTTATTAACTATCTATCTTTTTCTCTGTTTGATCTTAATTGTAGTTATCCTTAATAGTGAATTGTGTTTGGAGTTAACATTATCAAAACCTCACTTTGTTTGTAAACCGCACTCACTGAAACCGCACTATAAAAACCGCTTTACAAACCGTACCTCAAAACCGCTTGGTAACTCAAATATTCCGCTGTGCATTTTACAACTCTACTTGCAGTTTCTAACACACTGCAAGAGGTTTTGTAAGCTTAGAGGTTTAGTTTTAAAAGAGGACAAAAAAATTTGTAACAGCTATTCACTCCCCTCTAGCTCTTTTTCACCCTTGTTGCCACCTTTGGGACCAACAAGTAGTATCAGAGCTAAACATATTTATAAAACCACTGTTTTTCAAGCTTAACAACTTGTGTGCCGATTCGATATGACAAACTCAAAAACGATGACAACTGTTAAGTATTCACACATTCCAATTTTGGACGAAGACCACTTCGACATCTGAAAGTGTCGAATGCTTATTCATTTGGAGACTATTGATGAGATGCTGGTGGAATGCATGATCAATGGCCCGTTCGTTCCCATGAAGGCCAATACATATGCAGCCACCAGTGCAGAAACTCCAGAAGTCTAGAAGTCAAAAGGCGAGTGGTCGGATGAAGAGAAAAGATTAGCTGCCTTGGACAGCAAGGCTAGGCACATCATTTCTGGAACCCTCCCCGTTTCAACTCTTCAAAAAGTGATGTATCTGAAAACCGCAAAGCAGATGTGGGATGCCATAGAGAGCTACCTCGAAGGTGATGACGAGTGGAAGGAGAACAAATTATATGCTGTTGAAAGATCCTATAATAACTTCAACAGAAAATTCAACGAAACCTTGCGTCAAACCTACGACCGCTATGTTGAGGTAGTTAATGCTTGTAGATCTCTTGGCAAAACTTTAACTGATAAGGAAATCAATATGACTTTCCTAGCTGCTTTAGGTTCTAGATGGGTAAATAAAGCAACCTCTCTAGAAGACTCCAAAGTTTTGAATACTTGGTCGTTAAGTAACTTGTATGAAAATCTTAGAGTCTATTAAATTAAATCATATTGAAGAGATTGAAGGAAAAACCAAATCGCTTTCCATGTCCGTCGTGAAACATGAGGAGAAACCATCCACATCCAATCAAAACACTGATCCTTCCATATCAACCTTATCACTCATCGAAATGGATGGTGATGATTTTGCCATGTTTGTGAAAAGATTTCAAAAATTTAGAAAATCCTCAAAACCTTTCACAAAAATATTATCTAAAGGCAAACCTCCAGCAACGTTTTTAAAGGCTGCAGATACAAAGAAAAAGAGTGATCTAGTTTGCTACAACTGTAGAAAACCTGGTCACTTTGCATCTGAGTGTCCACAGCCTAAATATGAATACATGAAAAAGAAAACCTCTCCTGCAAAATTTTTTCGTCGCAAGGGAATGGTTGCTGTGGAGGAAAAGAATTCCAAGGAATTAGCAACTTGGATTGAAACAGGCTCTGATGATGGAAGTGATGAAGAAACCAAAGTGGTTAATCTCTACTTAGTTGCAGATGCTTCCGATGAATCAGATACTGAGTCAATCGAGTCGCTAGATATGGAGGATGAAGAGGTTTCTACAAAAATTCCAAATTTTAAATTGGATGGTGATGTCAAACTTACTCCTAGCATTAAGATATGAAATTGTTCGTATTCACGTTCTATTTTTCCTCCTACAAATGCTCCACCTTCAAAAGTAATTCCAAAGAAGAAAATTTTGAAAAAGGTGGTGGAAGAAGTTTCTCCCATGGAACATGAAAGGATGTTCAAGGAAGCTGAAATGATGATCCAAAAATTCTCTAATGTAAAGAAAGCTTTAGGATTAGCTCATGATGAAATTTCTCAGTACAAGATGGAGAAAACTGTGATGACGTCTGAAATTTCAAATCTTAAAGACCAAATCAAGAGTATGTCTCCTCTAGCTGATCAAAATCGCATCCTAGAAACTAAGGTTGCTGCACTTCAACTTAGGAATGATGACCTAGTTGCCCAGAAACTCGATCTCCAAAAGATCATTGATGGGTGGACAAAGTCACAAGTCACCATGGATCAAATTATAGATTCCCAAATGGCCAGTGGAATTAAAGAAGGCCTGGGATTCCAAACTGGTGAAAAGGAGAAGTGTGCATCCTGCTGTGAAAAGGATGAGGAAATTTTAAAACTAACTAAAGAAATTCCTAAGGGGAAGCATGCTGCTTCTAAGGGTAAAGGACAGGAACAAAAGGCTTCACTTAACTTCCATTATGTCTACCCAAAGAAACAGTTTGGGAAAAAATCTCAGATGAAAGGAAAGGATTCTGAGAGTGACAATGCGGGGAAATGTCTTATGTAGTAGACCACACCTCTACCTCAACCGCTTCTGGTGGAGTAGGTGGTGCTGCCAACTGCAAGGCTGACTACCCTTCTTCTTCGACCGCTCCTCCTGCTTTCAAAGGCAAGAAGAGCATTCCTAGAAAAACCGCGGTCAAACCAAAGACCACCTTTGTCAAGGCTACAAATGTTGTTCCCAAACCGCATGCAACTCCTAAGAAAAGTAAGGAGTTAGTAAAACCTCATGATGCTTGTAGCTTTCATAAATGCTCTGTGTGTGATGGTTTAGGTCACAAGGATGCAGAATGCCTTTTGCGGTTCACATCCAATGCCAGGAAGAGTAAACCTCCTACTGTCAAACAGTTGTGGGTCGTTAAAGGTTGCTAACCTCAGGACCCAAGGAATAAAGGGGGACCTCATTCTTAATGTTTACATTTTAGGTCCTCTGCTTAATGGCTGGTCACTCCAAGGATAATGAATGGTATCTTGACAGTTGCTGCTCAAGACATATGACTGGAGATAGATCATTACTTGAAGATGTCATTGAAGCAAGTGACCCATCTGTAACCTTTGGTGACAACAACAAAGGAAAAACCATTGGGTATGGTGTAATAAGGAGAGGAAACCTAACCATTGAGAAGGTTTCTCTTGTTGAAGGACTCAAGCACAACCTCCTTTCAATTTCTCAATTCTGCAACAAAGGAATGCTTTGCAACTTCACGTCATCAAATTGCTTTATCAAAGATAGCATTTTCGGAGTCACCCTACTCACAGGGATTCGTAAGAGTAATATTTACATTATTGATCTAAATTCTGCATGTAGTATTACTAATCTCTGTTTTGTAGCTAAAAATGTGAGCGAGAATAGTTGGCTATGGCACAAGAGGTTGAGTCACTTGAACATCAAGTATCTAGCAAAGATTGGTAGGGAAAACCTCGTTCGTGGTTTACCCAAAGTGGCTGACCTTCATCCAGAGAAATACAGTGAATGCCAACTTGGTAAGCAATCTGCGTCGTCTTTCACCAGCAAGACCACTCCATCAACTTCAAGATGCTTATAACTGCTTCACATAGACTTGTTTGGACCCGTTACCACTGCCAGCATTGGAGGAAGTAGATATACTTTAGTGGTGGTGGATGATTATTCAAGATATACTTGGGTTGAGATGATGATTTCTAAGGATGATTGCTATGACATCTTAACCTCCCTCTTTAGACGGCTCCAAACTCAAAAAGAAGACAACATTGTTAGTGTTCGATCAGATAATGGAACAGAATTTAAGAACAATGGTGTTGCTCAGTATTGTGATGACCATGGGATTGATCACAATTTTTCCGCTGCTGGTATTCCACAACAAAATGGGATTGTGGAAAGGAAGAATAGGACGTTGATTGAGGCTGGAAAGACAATGATATCTGAAGCGAAGCTGCGTCAGTATTTCTGGGCTGAAGCAATCAACACAGCATGCTTCACTCAGAACCGCTCCCTCATCAACAAAACCTATAACAAGACTCCATATGAGCTATGGAGAGGAAGAACCCCCAACATTGCATTCTTCAAGATCTTTGACTGCAAATGCTTTATCCTCTACAACGGAAGAGAAAATAGAGGCAAATTCGGAGCCAAGGCAGATGAAGGTATTTTTGTTGGGTATGCTAAACATTCAAAAGCTTTTCATGTTTTTAGTAAAACTAGTTTAAAGATAGTTGAGTATGTCCATGTTACATTCGATGAGCATTCTCTCCTTGATCCACATTTGGCTCCAAATGTTACTGATGATTTTGCTGAGCATAATGAAACAGGTGAATCCTCTAGACCCGCACCTGAACCTCAACCGCAAAATCCAGCACCCTGTGAGTACCCCGACCCGAACTCGTGTTTTTGGTCCTGCTTTCCTTGAATTGCAAAGGGCCTGTATTAATTTTGGGCTTGTTTATTTATTTATATGCCTTAGTTTTGGGCTTTCCTTATTTATTTGTATATATTCATTAGTTTTTTCTTGGGCCTGCCTCTCTTCGGCCCACTTTGTCCTGAAGATGACCGGTGTCGTCCGACACAGGACGACCCTAAGGCGGTTAAAGCCCCATGTCGTAATGGAAGGTCCTCTCAGCATGCCTATAAATACAGGCCTTTGCTGATCATTTTAAAGGGGATTTTCTGGAGTAAGGTCACTCTGCCAAATTTGAGAGAAGAGAGAGAAACACACACACTCACCTCCCTCCTAAAACACACACACATCTAAGAAAGGTGGTCATCCTTGTTGGGGTTTTAAAGGGGCAAACACCATACTATTGGTGCTTTGTCTTGTGGACTACAATAGGTAGACCCTAAACCTTTCCTACCTCTGTTTATTTTATTTGTTCAATCATAGCCATGCATGTTCATTCTATGTGATAATATGTGATTTATTTGGGATTTCTTGTATGATAAAGGTGGTGGAGATGTGAATCTTCAATATTCACATCTCCTCATCTCAGATCTGAACATTTAGTACTATTAGCTTCATTAAAGTTTGAATCTTGATCCTATTTGTTTGAGTTAGGAGGTGATGTCCCTATGATCATGGCCCAATATATGTGATCACTCACATTTGGCCATCAAAGCCATATGATACTCCCATAATACTCATTTGTTACTATTATTATACTATTTTCAGTTAGTATTATAGCCTAGTAGTTTCATGATCTGAGCAGTGTGGGATCAATATGATGAAGCCCACTGATAGAGGACGTGTATGTCGTCCGGCACAGGACAACCTTAAGGTGTCCTGTGTCATACAACATAAGGATCCCAGAAAGCTGGTTTGGCTTCAGTGACTTCAGTTAACCCAGATTGATTCCCTTTGTAGTTTCAAGCTATGTTTAGTGTAATTTCATAGTTCAATTAGCATTTGATTGGCAGCCTTGAATCATTTGGGGTAAAATCTGCTGATGGAGGCGGCTTCTATCGTAAGACATAGACTGCCTTGGGCGTCCTGTGTCATATGACATCCGTATCACAGAAAGTCAATCTTGACTTCATTAACTCCTGAATGTGCGCTCGCCCGAAATGAAAAAAAATAAAATATAAAGGAGTCGCCACGCCATTCTTTAGAGGTGCACTTTGAAAAACCTTTTGAAAGAGAATGGGTCCGGGGGTCAGGTTATGTGTTGGGAAGAACCGAGAGTTCACCCAACACGCCTCGTCTGTAGACGAGTCTTTCTAATTTTAGACATCCAAATAATTCAAAAAAATGTGCAAACAATGATAATTGGACAAGTGCGATAAACATGAATTTTATTGAACAAATGAGATTATTACAACTTGTAGACCAATTGATCAGGGAGGCCACATCCCATTGCAGCAAGGGGAACAGATTACAACTGAAACCAAGTCATCTGCAAAGGACCATTTATGTCACGTGACGCAGGACTCCTCATGTCCAATTGTGTCGCGTGACACTAATAATCACCTTGCAGAGACTTACAACACTCAGATTACAGAAAGACCAATGAACACAAAAGCACAATTATAATCTAGATCTGAACATTAAAACAACAAAATCACACCAACTGAATGATAAACTAATTATCTAACAACTTACAACTGAAGGTTGATCCCTGCAGATGGGCACGATGTGTCGCGTGACACAGGACTCCTCATGTCCAAATGTGTCGCGTGACACATGTTTACCATCTGCAGGAACCTTACAATTGAGAAACAGATTCAACAGATGCCAAATTAAATCAATCAATTATACCAGAACCAATCAGAATAACATGAATCAGATACGAATCAATCAAAGGAGTGTGGATATGGGAGATCCACACTCCCTTGACATCCAAATTGCAATTATAAATAGATCACATCATGAGCATGCAATTGGACTTAAGTAAACAACGATTTAAACAGAGAGATTGCAGTTGCGACTTGATAATCTGAGGCAGATGGAGCCAGATTATCAAGTGGAGAGGAAGGATGCACAATGAAACAAATAGATGAGAGAGAGAGAGAGAGATGTTACCCTTATAGTCCTCAACTTCCACACCAAGTTAGGTGCAAAAGCCTTCGATTCAGCTTCTGAAGTGGAGATCTAGACACGAACTGAGAGTTGGATTGGGGTCTTCAAGGTGTTTGGGGAAGTAAGAGGGTAATTGGGTAGGAGATGTGTGAAGAATGAGAGAATTGGAGGGGAATTGGTTGGTTTTTGGTGTGAGAGGAGGAGAGAGAGAGATTCTGGGTTGATTTCTGCAGAGTGATGTTAGGAAGTGGAAATTGGGATCCAGAAATGAGAGGGGTAGGGTCTTATTTATAGCTGCTGATCGTGGTCACCTTATGTCGTACGGCACTCTGTAACCACTTTCCAAGGCTTCGAGTTGTCGCGTGACAGGAGATGCCACCTACCGTTTTTGGCGCCAAATCTGGTTCTGGAACATTCTGGGATAATACCCAAAAAGTCCAAAACAGATTTATTCCCTTTAGGTCCCTTGGCATGAGCAAAGTACAAAAAAGTACTTCCTTCACGAGAAACTTATGAAATGTTTTCGGAAGTCTCGGAATAGACCGGGAATTTATCAAAATGCCCCTCAATGCAATTTTATAACATTAAAATGCACCTAAATGGATTGCGAATTGGATTGGCATACTTACAGAGCCCCTCGACAACGTCACTTATGGAAGAAGTGTGGTTTTTGATAAAATAAGACCCAATCCCAATGAGCGGCTGGGGAATAAGGCGGAGGGATGGACAGTGATCTGGGAGATCGGATGGCTGGACCTTTGGAGAAAGGATTCCTACGTATCCCTAGGAGGTAATCAAGCCGGTCATAGTTCAGACTATTCGGAGGTGTTTGACCCAGAGGTTTGACTGGAGGAGGAGTCACCCGAGACTTTGACTAGAGTGGGAGTCATCCGAGACTTTGACTGGAGGGGGAGTCACCCGAGACTTGACTGGAGGAGGTATCACCCGAGACTTTGACTGGAGGGGGAGTCACCCGAGACTTTGACTGGAGGGGGAGTCACCCGAGACTTGATTGGAGGGGGAGTCACCCGAGACTTTGACTGGAGGGGGAGTCACCCGAGACTTTGACTGGAGGGGGAGTCACCCGAGACTTTGACTGGAGGGGGAGTCACTCGAGACTTTGACTGGAGGGGGAGTCACCCGAGACTTTGACTAATGCTTTTAGGAAAGTAATCGACTGAGATATGCTTTCATACCTGTACTGTGCTTACCTGTAGCTGCCGGAGGGACTGATGCTACTACTGTTGTTGAGTTGCCGGGTAGCTGTCAGGGGACTCACACTACTGCTGCTGGGGATAAGTGTTGCTGTCAAGTGCGGGATGGTCTCAGTTGACGGTTGGCTTTGGGGTCAGGGACTTTGCCTGTTAGGACGGGAACTTTACTTGCTAGGGAGCGAACTCTTGCTGGCGTTTTGGCAGCGGGGCTAGTTTTTTGTTGATGCTTTTAGCGGCAGAGCCGTTGATCTTGGTGCGTACTGCTGGGGAGACTGATAGATTCGGGATCTTTTGTCTCGGTTTTGCTTTAAGGGGCAATCTTTGAGATTTGCTCAGTTTGATTGTTGTACCTGGGGGGAAAACAACACTCCAAACACTATATCTAACTATGCTATTCTGTTAGCAACGATTAAACTATGTTAGCTTGTTTGCACGAATCTGTCCGTTCTGGGAACGAGGGAAGAGAAGTGTGATTATTGTATTGACATGTCGGCCTTGCCGGGTTTGTACATGAGATTATGGAATTGTCTCGGGTAATTATGTATAGTGATACATATGGTGGGGGGACCCTCTCCCGTGCATTTACATGTGGGTATGTGAGGTGTATTGCAGCGACGACGCGTCAGAGAGTGCCACGGGAAAAAAGACTTGCAAGATCCTGTTTGTTGTCTGATGCTAGCCATGTGTGTCACCCGACATGACGTGTCTGCTTGTTAAGATGTGTAGCACGACTGGGAGAAGCTCGTAGCAGGGCCTTTTAAAATCAACTCAGGCCTCATTTGCAGATATTTCCCTTTCAGCAGGAGGAAACCGGTAGCCCCAGCTTGACAGACAAGCGATTTCTGTGACAAAGGTTGGAACTTTCAATCACCATGGAGCACTATAACAGGGAAATAGCTTCTCGGGAACATCAATTTCGCCAGGACTTTGTCGAAGTTTCACAATTTCACCAAAAGCATCATGGGAAAATCATTGACAAGCGGTATGGCATGCCGTGTCTCTGGCCTTTGAAGAACTGGAGGGTTGATTGGGACTTACTTCGGGTAGCTTCATGTTTCTGGGACTCTGAGAGGCACGTGTTTACTTTATCATACAATGATCTGACGCCAACCATGGAGGATTTCAGAGCATTGACAGGCCTGGGTGAGGCGAAGACTGTGGCATTTCCCCGAGACAGACGGTCAATTACGGAGCAATTGTCGGCTTTCTTGTGCCTGCCAGCAGATCAGGTGGCACCTATGATTCTGAATGATGAACTTGTAGACTTGACCCGGATGGCCTGGTTGCGATCTTCCAGTCCGGAGCTGTTTGATCTTTCTACCTCTCTGGACATATATGTATTGCTTACCCTGTCAGCTTACTACTTCTGTGGAAATGTCGGAGTCTGCTCAGGTGCGTTGTTGGAGATTGTCAGACAGCTTAGGGGTGACCAAGGCATGGACCTTCATCAAATCCAGCCTGGCCAAGGGGAGATGGACCTTATACCACTGCTATTAGCTGAGACCTACCACGGCCTTGACAGACTAGCAGGAGGATCTGCTTTCATGGGTGCAGGCAGCCCCATTTTGTTGTCTTTGTGGCTTTTTGAGAGACTACGCTTGATTAGGCCATTACCAGAGGGTCAGACAGCAATGCCTTGGGTGACCAGACAACGCAGGTTACTGAGGGACGCGGCCGCTGATAGTTGGCACGTGAGGTTGACGCGGTACGGGACTGCTGATCTGAACTTCTGGATTCCGGCGTGGGGGCTACAGACCATGAGAGACGTTCAGGATGTGTCGGTGGTAGTCAGACTGCCAGGGTTGCATGTGTCTTCATTCTGTGTCCCATCACTGGTGAGCAGGCAGTATCGGTACCCTCAGCAAATTATTCGGGCTTTGAGAGAGAGGTTAACGACTGACGTTGTTTCGATGGTCATGACCGAGCCCCAGACTATGCAGTTTTTCAGCAGATCTTTCTTGGAGGGTTTTCTTCCCACAAGGACGCTCCTTCGTCAGGCCAGAGGGATTACATTCTTGACCACGGAGTATCTGATTTGGTATGAAGAGTAACAGGGTCCCGTGCAGCTGGTGATAGAGGCTCGCCGTCGGGAATACTTGGGAGCAGACTACCCAACCAGTCGGTCTTTCAGAGATACAGAGGCCCAAGGGAATCCAGATAATGTTACCGGCGATGTTGCTGAGGACTATCGGAGGCAGGAGATCCGGAGAGCTGCTATGAGGGATGATCCGGAGGTGATGGCTCGCAGAGAGGCCTTGCGACATGAGAGGGCTGCTAGGGCTGCTTTGAGAGAGACTGGTCTAATCGAGCCACCGTCATGCGCTATACCAGAGCTAGGGCGAGCTCAAACCGACTTATTTGACATTCCTAGGCCAAGGACCTCCCGGGGGCCGAGGAAAAGGAAAGACAGAGGTACAAGTTCGGGAGCGGGAACGAGCTTCTAGACACTTTTTGAGAGATAGGGGACTCTTTTTTGTATTTTTGAGGGAGAAGTTTATTGTATGGAACATGAGTATCCCTTGATTACTTTAATGCAGACGAAATAGTTGTTGAAAGTTTATTGCCTTTTATTCACAGCAAGTTATTTGAGTCAAAAGCAGGTCGTGCTTGAACTCATCAAAAAGAATATTAACTTAAAATGAACCTTTGAAAAGCCTTGGAACTGTAATCAAAACACATTTTGGCAAGACATGAGATTTTGCAGCATTTTAGACCGAACCACAAGTGGTTGCCTACGTTCCCCTTTTACAAAAAGAACTAAGGGGCTCAGGTCTCCGTAGTTTGACTCAATCAACTTTTGTGTTTAAAGAAAGGGGAAGAAAGAAGGGGGACATGCTGCAACCCTATTTTTTATCTGGACCGCCCTTTTTTAGGGTTTTCAGCCTAGCTGGGTATATTCTTTTAGCATCGGGCGCGTCCCTTATTTTTGCATGGACTGCCTTTTGAGAGGTTTTCAGTCTCATCTGGGACAATTTTTATTACGCCTTTATTTTATTTTCATTTCTTTTTTTATTTTATTTTTATTTTTATTTTATGTACAGAGGGGGAGAAGACTCGATTACACATAATACCGCCGCAACTTGTCTCCGTTGATGGGGTGCAAAAATGGGTTACCATCCAGATCTGTCAACTGCATCGCTCCTCCGGAGAATATCTTCTTCACCAGAAAGGGTCCGACCCAAACAGGTGTCCATTTGCCCAATGCACTGCTCTGACTTGCGGGCTTCATCTTGAGAACCAGATCACCAACCTTGATGTTCCCGCTCCATGGCCTTTAATCTGCGTTCGTCTAACAGTGCCAATTCGTTGTACCGACTTTGGAGCCATTCAATCTCATTTACCTCATTCTCGAGCAATAACCTGAGGGATGGAATTTCTAGCTCAATGGGCATGACAGCCTCCATTCCGTAGGTCAAGGCGTATGGGGTTGCACCAGTAGCAGTTCGAATTGAAGTGCGGTAGCCCCACAATGCTAAATGTAGCTTCTCCGGCCAATCCCTTCCTCGCTCGGCCATCTTCTTTATGATTCTCTCCAGGTTCTTATTGGCAGCCTCAACAGCACCATTCGTCTGTGGTCTGTATGGTGAAGACTTGTGGCGCTTGACCCTGTATTCAGTAAGCAGACGATCGGTCTCTCCCTCGATGTGGGTTCCATTCTCAGAAATGATCTCATTCGGGACTCCGTAGCGGTAAAAGATTTGCTCCTTTATGAAGCGAGCTACCTTCTTAGCTGTGAGTACTTTGTAGGATGCGGATTCCACCCACTTTGTGAAGTAATCTACCGCAACCAAAACAAATGAGTGTCCATTGCTCTCGGGTGGAGTTATTTTCCCGATGACATCGATTCCCCACGTTGCAAAGGGCCAGGGAGTTGTCTTACAGTATAGATCATGAGGAAGGATGTGGTTTAGGTTGGAGAACCGCTGGCATTTATCACAAGTCCACACACAAAAAAAAATTAAAAAAATTAGTCTCCATAGTAATCCAGAAGTAGCCCAGTCTGATAATGCTATGCATAAGGGATCGAGCGTTCATATGAGGTCCGCAGGCGCCATTGTGAACATCTTCCATTACTCTCTGAGCTTTTTCTTTGCGTCTGAGAGCGGGGAGAGGGCAACCTTCCCTTTTCTTCCATAACTCATTGCCAAGTATGACGTACTGAGCCGATAGCCTTTTCAAAGCTTGCAGACTCTTGTCTCGTGGCAGGAACTGGAATGACACTTCCTTGAACTGGCCAACGAGCTCTGCAATGTAAGCATGATACCTCTGGAGACATGAATCTGAAGTTTTCCATCTGTTGGCGGCTTGATTTATTATCAGTTGGGAATCACCAAACACTTCCAACTCATCCACATGTCGCTCTAGGGCAGCCTCAAGACCGGCTATGCAAGCTTCATATTCGGCTGCATTGTTGGTAACCGAGAAGTTTAGCTTGATAGCTATGGGGGTATGCATGTCATTCGGGTCTACTAGTACCATCCCGATGCCGTTACCTCTTTTGTTTGCTACGCTGTCGAAGAATAGCTGCCACCGGTTGCCATTTTCTATGACAAAAATCCCCTCATCTGGAAACTGGAGATCTGGTCCTCGGACTTCTGTACTGGGGGAATCAGCCAATTGATCTGCCAAAGCCTGTCCCTTGATTGATTTTCGGATCATATATTTGATATCAAATTTAGCTAGGAAGAAGGTCCATTTTGCCAATCTGGTGGAAATGTTGCCTCTGTCACCCTGAAACAGGTATCTGATCGGGTCCATTTTGGAGACCAGATGTACTATGTGGGATAGCATATAGTGCTTTAGCTTTCCGACTACCCAAACCAGAGCTGCGCATGTCTTCTCGAGGGCAGAGTAATTCAACTCGCTACCTTGGAATTTGCGACTGACAAAATATATGGCATTCTCGACCTTGGAGTCTTTCTTCTCTTGCGCTAGCATGGCCCCGATAGCTGTGTCTGTGACCGTCAGGTATAGAAGTAAAGGCTTGCTTCTATGAGGTGGGCAAAGAATGGGAGGATTAACAAGGTTAGCTTTGATTCTCTCGAAAGCTAACTGGCATTCTTCGTTCCAAATAACCTCCTGATTCTTCTTCAGTAACTTAAAGATTGGCTCACACATGGAAGTCAGCTGGTTGATGAATCGGCTGATGTACTGTAGACGACCCATGAAACCCTTTACCTCGGAGACAGTTCTGGGCGGCTTCATCTCAACAATTGCCTTGACTTTTCTGGGATCTACTTCGATGCCACGCTCTGTAACCATATACCCCAAGACCTTGCCGCGGATAACCCCAAAGGTGCACTTGGCTGGATTCAGTCTCATGGAGTGCTCCCGAAGTCTGTTGAAGAACTTCCTTAAATCAGTGAAATGCTGTCCATCTGACCCTTTCGAGTGAATAATCATATCGTCCACATACACTTTAATCTCCTTATGGATCATGTCGTGAAACAGGGTGGTGACGGCCCTCTGGTAGATAGCCCCAGCATTCTTTAGTCCAAATGGCATCACTGTGTAACAATAAGTGCCCCAAGGAGTGGTGAATGCTGTCTTGTCTTGATCTTCCTCGGCCATTTTAATCTGGTAATAACCCGCAAAGCCATCGACGAAGGACTTGACCTCGTAGTTCGCTGTTGCATCTACCAGCATGTCAATGTTCGGCAAGGGGAAGTCATCTTTGGAACTAGCCTTGTTGAGATCCCAAAAGTCTACACAAACCCAAACCTTTCCATTTGCTTTCGTGACCGTGACTATGTTTGCCAGCCAAGTCGGGTATTCGATCACTTTGATAAAGCCCACCCATAGGAGTTTCTCAATCTCTTCTTTAACTTGTAAGGACCACTCGGGCTTGATCCGCCTCAGTTTCTGCTTGATCACCTTAATCTCTGGGTCCAGAGGTATTCGATGCTCCACTATAGATGTATCCAATCCGGGCATGTCTTTGTAGGACCAGGCAAAGATGTCTACAAATTCTTTAAGCAACTCGATCAGGGCAACCCGTTCATCTCCGGAGAAGAAGCTACAAATTTGCGTTTCTTTGGGTTCCTCAGCTGTTCCCAGATTTACCGTTGTCAATACCTCATCGGCAGCTTGGACCTGGCTTTCCTTTTGCTCGCAAACCTGCTTTGAATTATTTTCTAAAATTTGCTCATCTATTAAGTCTGCATTATCTTCAATTGAATCTGGCTTAATTATTTTTAAATCTTGATGATTAATTTTCGTTAAGCGTTCAATTGTTAGATTGGCAATCACGGGATACTCAGAAAGATCGACCATTTTATTCAAAGCGAAAGGAAAAATAGTGTCTACAACACGACGACGGTCTTTCGTCGTGAGGACGTCAGACCGATCGGAGGACTCGAACTCAATCACAAGGGATTCAGGGGAATGACTCAGGACACGGGGAACAAATTTAGACGCAGAGGGACTGGGACGAGGCTTGAGCCCTAGCTTTTTGATCACAGTCTCCCTGACAGCGACCGGTCCTTGGAATGAAGTCCAGTTCTGCAGCGGCTTCTCTGCAACGGTCTCCAAGCTGTTCAGATTCACAACAGACTCCTTCGCGAATTCCAACATGGCCACAACCTCGTTGTCAGAGGAAAAGTCAATCAAATCCCCGGGATCTTCAGAAATAACAAACCCTTCTGCAAGTATCTCTTTTGCAAACATACCGCTCTCAGGCTCTGATAGCCCCTGATCCTTGAACAGATCTACCAAATCACCATCAATGTCTATAGGGTCTGCACCGCGGGTCTTGTACATAACGGGCTCATCCAGATCAAGCTACTCAAATTGGTTGACATAATCAGGCCCCCAGAAATGGTAGCTGTTCTCAAATGTGGCAGTTACATCGGGTCTTCTGGGCATACTGACAAGCATTTCCTTTATCGGGCTCTGGCTGTTGGCAAACTTCCGAATTGTTCTCAACCTTTCCTCTGCTTGGCTCAGCTTCGATTCCGGGCAGACGAACATTTCCCTATCCTCTTTGATAAAGTACTTGTTCAAAGACCAACTGTACGGGCGCATCTCCGGCCTCTTGTATCTCTTACCAGCAGCTGAGGTCATCCTTTCTTTAAACGCTTCGGTTTTATCATACGCTTTGTCTTCTCTCGTCACGATATATCCCAGGCCTCGCCTGTTTCTCTTGGGTTCTGGCATCTCAAGCTTACATGGTTCCTGTTGTCGTTTTCCTAGCCCCAGACCAGGGATGTAGCTCATGCCTCTCATCATTTTCAGCACAGGGGGAATCTTATCCGAGGAGGTTGTTAAATCTATAGTGCAGACCTGCCTTTAGGCTTTTCTATCGTAAAACCACTGAGCATCAGGTTCTCCTGGTCAAGTTTGATTTCCATCACTGGCATGGTATTGGTACTGGTCTCCCCAATAGTGACGCTATCTCCATAAATGGTCGTCAGAACTCCATCTTGCACAAATTTCAAACATTTGTGGAGGGTAGATGCTACTGCTCCGATTTCATGAATCCACGGTCTACCCAATAGCACTGAGAACGTGACAGGAATGTCGATAACTTGGAACTCTACCATCATCTCCTTACTCCCAAATAACAGATTTAGAGAGACTATCCCCAACACTGCCCTGGACGTCGAATCGTAGGCCTTTATGGTTTGGTTGGATGGTTTGAGGCTCTGTGCGTCAATGTCTAGCATACTCATCATCTTGGCAGGAAGTACATTCATGGCCGACCCATTGTCCACCAACACATCGGGGATTCGATGCCCCTCTAGTGGCACAGTGATGTGTAGAGACTCATTATGTTTCGAACCGTAAGCAGGCAGATCGAGGTCAGTAAAAGTAATAATGTTTCCATATTGGGCCGTTCCAATCAGCTGACAGGTCTCGTCGGGAGTGGCGTTGACAGACACCTTGGTTTTGGACAGAGCCTCTTCCAATTTTAGCTTGTGGGGATAGGAGGATGTGAGCAGAGACCATAAAGAGATATCAGCTTGGGTTCTCTTCAACTGTGTCAAAATCGGGTCCTCACGGATTTCCTCACTTCCTGCTGATTTGTAGGGATCTTGAGAGGCCTGGGGATTCAAAACCGCAACTCCCTTGCCTTTCCCAGATGGATCAGCACTATCCATTCCCAACATTCTTCCAGATCGAGTCAACAAATTAACCCCTTGATCGTTCTCAACCACAAAATTCTTGCTTGCCTCTTTGAGTTCGGCTAACGTAATCGGAACAGGACGAGTGTTGTATGGACACGCCGCCTGTCTTATCTCATTCACGGATAATGGTGCCTCCACATTAGCTACTATCCTGAGTTCGTCCAAAGAGATTGGGGAATCTCTAGGAACCATAGAGGAGATAGCGTTGACAACCAAACGCTCTTCATAATCATCATAATCAGCAGCATTATTCAAATCATACAAATCATCAAGATACAAAATGTAGCAAAAGTTATCTTTCATTTCATCGAAACAAGGAATTACATCAGTCACGACCTTATTACAATCACCACTAACATTTCCATTTACAGACTCCCCAAACTCTATTACATTGACAAAGTAATCTTCACCAAAGTCGATGAGATTCACGTTGTTGTTGGGCAAAGGATTGTTGACGACGTTAGGGCGAGGAGACTTTTCAATCTTCTTTTCATCCACAAGGCCTTGAATAATTCTTTTGAGGGTGAAGCAAGTATTGGTGGTGTGCCCCAGAACTGATGGAACCGACAATATTTTCTTGTGTCAAGATTGGGATTGGGATTAGCAGGACTGTAGTTCTCCAGTGGCCTTATCATACTGGTTTTGAGCAGTCCATTGTAAACCTCTTCCGTAGTCATTCCCAAGTCATCGAATTTTCGTTGCTGCTTTGGTTGGAATCTCTCACCATTAGGTCCGTTATTACCTCCTCCTTGTAGATTACTGATGATGTTGTCCTTAGCTACCTCTCTTCCCTTCAGTGCCATGGCAGAGACTGGGTTAGTTGTCCGGTACCTGAATCCTCCACTTCCATTGCCACCACTAGCATTCACACTCAGAGTTTGATTAAAAAGCCTATTCTCACTGCGAGCACCCATTCCGATCATTTCCCTGAGATCTGGGTACCAACCTTTTCCGATGGCCTCCCTTAGCACCGGCTTCACGTATGACAAGAAGATATCTTTCTGATCCTAAAGAGGAATGGGCTCCGACACTTCGTTAAGCTTGGCATTCCACCGCTTATAGAATTCTGTGATCGACTCGTCATCATTCTGAATGGTCCCCACTAAGTCGTCTCGGTTGGTACGCCATTCCAGATTGCCTCTATACTTCTCCAAGAAAGTCTTTGTGATCTGGCTCCAGGTGGAGCGGCATTCTTGCTTGAGATCCAAGAACCAAGTGAGCGCAGGTCCTTTCAAAGTCAGATGAAAATGAGACGCCATAAACTCGGGCGTGCAGCCCATCGCCCCCATTGTCATGACATATGTATCTACATGAGTCTTTGGGCAGGTCATGCCATCAAAATCCATCTTCGGCATCTTGAACTTATGTGGCAGGGGTGTTACTTGAGCCGGGTCCACCTCCTTTAGACAACTAGAACCCATAGTCAATCTATCGATTTGCTGCTGCATCTGCTTCAATAAAGCTGTCACTTCTGGAGTCAAACCCGGAATCTGGGGAATAGCAGGAGCCACTGTTGAGGACGACACTGGGAACTCAGGAGCAGATCTAATGGGCAAAGCAGTTGAAGGAAGACCAAAAGTACTGGGGATATTGATATTGCTATCCAACAAACTAATTGAGCTGGGGATCCTGTTCCCATACATGTCATAACCATTGAACTGAACACTGGGATTCTGGGGACTGAACTACACTGACTGACCTCCAAACTGACCAAGTGTATAAAATTCGGTACTGATGCAAGGAGCTGAATACGGGGTGGAACCGTATAGGTGTTGGGTGAGAGGAGAGCAAACTACGGGCTGAGGAAAGTTGCCTTGGAGCTGAGACTGCGGATACTGTGGAATATTGTCTTGACAAATCTGCCTCCCTGAAAGACGATACTGACCATTCTGTTGCAGATTAGGCTGACCACACTGATAACTGTCGGGGTATATATTGAACTGGGGTTGGGGGTAACTTGCTTGGAACTGAGATCCGTACTGAACCTGCGGTGCTGGGGCATTGGGAGCTGGAGAGGAAGTAAGATTGAAGAAGTTCGATGGTTGGTTACCGCTCTTGCTAAGACCCTGCTGAGCAACTTGATTGTACACTTGAGAGGATGGGGGAGGAAACCTTCCTTGGGCATTCACAATCATTCCCGGAGATGGCATTTGATCGGGGCGCGGGGCATAGCTCACTGGAGGAGGCATAGCATTGTAGCTGGGCTGAGTAAGCTGAGCAGGAGAAACAGATCCAATCTCATTGTTACCTTCTTCAGTGATTTCTTCGTAAAAGTCGTCCTCTCGATGAAGCAATGCGATTCCCCGGGCTCTCATGGCCTCAACAAAGCGGTTATGAGCTTCTTCTTCTCGGGCCTTGGCATTCTGAGCCAACAGGCGGGCCTTACGTTCTCTGGCCAAAGTGGCTTCCAAAGTTATCCTCAACTCATCTGCAGACATATCATTCAAACCTGGTTGACCCATCGGACCCGAACCTCCAGCAAACTGAGCAGCGAACATATCACCATTCCCGGCCATATCTGATTCTGCACTGACTAATGCTTCGGAAACTGCTTGAACTTCTTTGACAACCCGGACCAAACGAGCTCCCGGAACAGATGATCGGACCCAACTCGCCGTAGCTGCAGGGGTAGATACGAGTTTATAAGGTATGGGAGGAAGAAGACTTTTGAGGAAATACGGGAAAGGGAAAGGAAAAGGAAAAGAGGGACAGACTCGCGCGAACAATTTATTTATCTTCAAGTATAAATCTATGATTTAAATCCTAAGAACGGTTGGGAAAGGAGAAGTCTTTATTTACGCAAACTACACCTTGGGAAAGCCTAGGGACGCATCATTCAAATTACACTAAATTCTTTATATTTTAAATTAATAATAGGTAATGATACCTAACCAAGACCTAACACTATGTGAGACGAATGAGTGGTCCAAATTTCTGGGGAAATTTGGGCAGCATAACGGGTAATCTCGAAGAAATTCCAAGAAAAATCCGGCATGACCTCTCGTCGGTGCACGGTGACAATGCGACATGATCTCTCGTCTAGGACATGCCACGGGAGTGACATGTCCCCACATGAATCCATGTTGCATTGGCAACATGCCCACAAGGTGTGAGGTTTTGGGGAAGGTATGAGGACCTATCGTAAATTTCAAAAACAATTCATTTTGGTGTGATTAAAACGTTGTATCAAAACCAACCGTGGGTAAGGTTTAAGTGTGGCGCCACCTATAACACGCTAGAGGGATGGGTTTGACATTAGGCGCTCAAGCGTAGGCGAATATTATCACCGTCCGCGATGCCGTCAATCGCACCCGAGGGTTCTAAATCTATGTGGTGTAGTGTGCGGATGACTATATTCTTTTATTTACGAAAAATCAAAAAAAAATATTTTATTTATTTACTTTAAAAGAAAAAGAGAAAACTCACACACTCTCATAGGGAACAAAAGGGGAACAACAATCAACTGAGCAAACTTTTGATTCAAGGGACTGCCCTCAAACCAGCACCTGAAACATGTCCAGTGACCATTCCTGTCGCGTGACACAGGACAGTAAAGAACAAAGCTTTCGCACGACTGGGATAATCACTGAACCAGAATCTCTGCAAAACTGGGATTAGTCCCTGCCTCTCCTTGGCAAGGGATAAAGCAAACCAATAAAGCATAAAAACAAAGCCACAAGAAGCAAACAAAAGGCACACAAGTCGTAAATTCTCATAAAAATGCATGTATCGCACAAGATTATCAAGGATGCACATAAGATGAATACATTAGATGTCTAAGTGAACGAAAGCATGACCCTCTTAGTTTTGAAAACTGAATGTACGCTTGCCCGAAATGAAAAAAAATAAAAATATAAAGGAGTCGCCACGCCATGCTTTAGAGGTGCACTTTGAAAAACCTTTTGAAAGAGAATGGGTCCGGGGGTCAGGTTACGTGTTGGGAAGAACCGAGAGTTCACCCAACACGCCTCGTCCGTAGATGAGTCTTTCTAACTTTAGACATCCAAATAATTCAAAAAAATGTGCAAACAATGATAATTGGACAAGTGCGATAAACATGAATTTTATTGAACAAATGAGATTATTACAACTTGTAGACCAATTGATCAGGGAGGCCACATCCCATTACAGCAAGGGGAACAGATTACAACTGAACCCAAGTCATCTGCAAAGGACCACTTATGTCACGTGATGCAGGACTCCTCATGTCCAATTGTGTCGCATGACACAAATAATCACCTTGCAGATACTTACAACACTCAGATTACAGAAAGACCAATGAACATAAAAGCACAATTATAAACTAGATCTGAACATTAAAACAACATAATCACACCAACTGAATGATAAACTAACTATCTAACAACTTACAACTGAAGGTTGATCCCTGCAGATGGGCACGATGTGTCGCGTGACACAGGACTCCTCATGTCCAAATGTGTCGCGTGACACATGTTTACTATCTGCAGGAACCTTACAATTGAGAAACAAATTCAACAGATGCCAAATTAAATCAATCAATTATACCAGAACAAATCAGAATAACATGAATCAGATATGAATCAACCAAAGGAGTGTGGATATGGGAGATCCACACTCCCTTGACATCCAAATTGCAATTAGAAATAGATCACATCATGAGCATGCAATTGGACTTAAGTAAACAACGATTTAAACAGAGAGATTGCAGTTGCCACTTGATAATCTGAGGCAGATGGAGCCTGATTAAGTGGAGAGGAAGGATGCACAATGAAACAAATAGATAAGAGAGAGAGAGAGAGATGTTACCCTTGTAGTCCTCAACTTCCACAGCAAGTTAGGTGCAAAAGCCTTCGATTCAGCTTCTGAAGTGGAGATCTAGACACGAACTGAGAGTTGGATTGGGGTCTTCAAGGTGTTTGGGGAAGTAAGAGGGTAATTGGGTAGGAGATGTGTGAAGAATGAGAGAATTGGAGGGGAATTGGTTGGTTTTTGGTGTGAGAGGAGGAGAGAGAGAGATTCTGGGTTGATTTCTGTAGAGTGACGTTAGGGAGTGGAAATTGGGATCCAGAAATGAGAGGGGTAGGGTCTTATTTATAGCTGCTGATCATGGTCACCTTATGTCGCACGGCACTCTGTAACCACTTTCCAAGGCTTCGAGTTGTCGCGTGACAGGAGGTGCCACCAACCGTTTTTGGCGCCAAATCTGGTTCTGGAACATTCTGGATAATACCCAAAAAGTCCAAAACAGATTTATTCCCTTTAGGTCCCTTGGCATGAGCAAAGTACAAAAAAGTACTTCCTTCGCGTAAAACTTATGAAATGTTTCCGAAAGTCTCGGAATAGACCGAGAATTTACCAAAATGCCCCTCAAAGCAATTTTATTACATTAAAATGCACCTAAAAGGATCGCGAATTGGATTGGCGTACTTACAACTCCAGTCAACCCCAAATTGATTCCAGACCCTAATCAGTGTTTTTCCATAGTTAAAGTAACCTTATATTAGTGTTAGATAAGCTTGGTGGCTTGTCCACCCCCTTTTTAAGAGACAATCTGACCAGGATGTCCTGTGTCGTATGACTGACCCTCTTTTGAGGAGGTCTTGTGTCGTACGACACCCAAGGTCCCTGGACAGACTGTCTCATCTTTTCCTTGTAATTTAAGTTCATTAATTGTAAGGGTGTGGCCCCCATTTTAAAGGCTCACAAGTTGTATCTCTTTTTATTATCATTAATGAAATCCAATTTATATGCCTTGATTGTTGACACGATTCGCACACACATAGAATAAGTTATATTGTCTTTGCTTGATTGAAAGTCTCGAAAGAGGCAACATGGGTGAGCTCTATATTCTCTTCCCACGTCGTAACTTGACCCCCGGACCCAACTAAATGTTTATGGTTTCTCAATATTTTCCTTAAAACGGAGTGGCGACTCCCATTTTATTAAAGCCGCGTTCATTCCCGTTCCTTTTCGAAATCATCAATTAAAACCTCTTTTTTTCAAACCTCCCATGCGTTTTTCGGCATGTGGATCGGGGTATGTTCAGTGGCGACTCCGCTGGGGAAATGTTTTAAATTGAGTTTCTAAAAACCAATTTTGTTAGAGGGTCTAACTTTCTTTAATCAACTTGGATAATTTTCTCATTCTTTTTGTGTATGATTCGTGTCATTGTGTGCTCCTATGTGCTTTGCCATGCCTACCTGCTTTTATGCCTTGGTGTGTTGATGTTTGGTGGTGGAATTATCCTCCCTTCCCCTCTGGTTGTTTGTCTGATCTCTGCTGGTGAGATGTCCTATGTCGGACGACATCCCAGTTCTGGGGAAGTCCTGTGTCGGACGACAAAGGAAGGCAGTGCAGGGCAGTTTCAGTTGGTGATCTAAACAGTTGGTGGTTTGAACAGTTTGGGGCAGTCCTCTTTTGTCATGCTTTTGGGCTTACTCTTTTGACTTTCTTCTTTTTGCATACTTATAATTATTGCACTTCGAAAATTCTTTTTACAAAAAAAAACAAAAGGTTTTTAGAAATCACCTTCACACTACTCGCACACTACCCGCACATAGAGTTAGAACCCTTGGAGTGTACGGATGGCATTGCGGACGGTGATATGTCTCGCCTACGCTTGAGTACCTAAAGCCCTCTCGGCCTATAGAGTGTTAGGAGCCACACATGTCCGTGACACACTTTTTTCCGTGACCGGTTGGTTTTTGGCAAAAATACTTTTCAAAACATTTTCAAACTCGATTTTCAAAATTTTCTCACAAAGTTCGAGTCATACTTCGTTTCCAAAGTCTCGGCGTACCCTCCCTCTTCATGTCGAAATCACGACATGACTTAACGTGAGTACATGTCAAAATTTTGACATGTCTCGACGTAGGTACATGTCGATTTCTCGACTTGGCTTCGCAAGAAATCATGATGAGTTTTCGACATGTACTAACGCGAGATCATGTCGAATTCTTGACACGTACTAATGAGAGGTCATGCTGAAATTTCGCCATGACGAGAGGTCATGCCGAAATTTCGCCATGATGAGAGGTCATGCCGGATTTTCGACTCAAAGTGAGGAGAGGTCATGCCGAATTTTTTCCAGGATTTTACCTGCGAATTGCGGTCTCGTACATTCATATGTACTTTCGACCTTCTCTCCTCTCGAGTCAAGACATTGTTGACTTGAACTTGGTTTTGGAAATCTTGAGTTTGACTTGTTTTGACTTGTATGCCCCTTAGGTTCGCTCTAGTTCAAAATAGGTTAGAATGCGAAAAAGAAGGTGTCCCCCTTTTCCAACCATTCTTAGGATTAATAAAAATTGTTTTTATTTAAACTTTTAATAGGGCATATGCATGAGTCCGTCCTAAGCCTATCCTCTCCCGTACCTAAAACAGTTCTCTCCCCCTTATAGCGAGCAAGTATTGGGTCAGAGTTCCGGGTGGTCGGTTAATCAGTTTCTCTCCAGTCAAAGATTCACTTCCAGCAGTCTCAGAAATGGCAGAATCGCAAGTTTCAGCAGGTTTGGGTCAGGATTCGGGTATGGATCCAACTCAGAGTCAGAATGTCAGTCAAGGTTTGTTGCTTCCAAGTTCTCAGTATCAGCAGGGTAAGTCTCATGGTCTTCACTTCCAGGGTAACACCCAGTATCAGGGTCAGCATCCTCACTCCGGGAATCAGTTCAGCCAGGATGGACTTCTACCGTTTCCTTCTAATAATCTTCAGAAACAACCCCGTACTCGACTGCTAGGGCCCTGCTTTGGAATCAAATGTCCTTCACTCCCACCATGGCTCCCATTCGGCAAAAGGTGCCAACACCCGAGTCACCTCCAAAGATGATTCAGAAGAAGAGAGAAAAGCAGCGCTTTGATGATGTGGGGATGCCTATAAAGGAATTCTTTGAAATCTTAGCAAGCGGAGGACTTGTCCAGCCATTGGTGAATTATAGCCTTGTTCGTTGCAGTCCCAAGTTGGACGCTCGCAAGTTTTGCCTCTATCACCAGTATCCGGGCCATGACACCAATGATTGCACTCTCCTAAAAGTGCTCATTCAAAAGCTTATAGATGAAGGGAAGATTGAGAAGGGTCCTTACCCCAGTGTTGTCACCAATCCTTTTTCGTGATATCGGCTGAGTTCAAGAGCCCCTCCCATCTGAAGACAGAGAAGTCAGTCAGTCAGCATCATAGGTTCTAGAGTGTCCTTTACGTTGTCATCTAGTCTGTCAAGTCCAAGATGGACCAGTCTTTTCTTTCAATGGTAAAAATCTTTGTTTCTCTTCTTGCTAGACTCGAGACATCACTAACACACCCCACGTTACACTTAATTGAAATGGTCTTATTCCACATGATCACTTGTGCTGCTTAACCAATAATTCTTTGAAATGATTAATATTTAAATTGATCAAAGTAAGAAAATCAACTGATATCTTTCTCAAATTGGGGCTTACCAACTCCCCATCTTGCATCTCATATGCTCACACCTCTTTCATCATCCTCATTATTTCGTTGCTCGATGAATTTGCATGAATCTTTTCTCATTTAAAGTTTAAGCAAGCAATGAAGACTTAATTTCGTTTAGGTCATCCGGTTGGGACTGCGGTTGAAGCCTTTCACCCTAGGGAAGCCATTACCTCACCATCACCAAAAAATATCCTTTCATTTCGTGATCGACGTGTTTTGAAACCATGTCTAGCCATCATCTGTTCTCCATGCTAAGAGAAGTCCAAGCAAGGCCAAGAAGTCAGCTTCGAGAGTCGGCGATGCATAAAATACTCAAGTTATCAAAAGAAGGACTTTAGATCCTCACATTTCAGCAAGATTCCTCAACTTCTCAAGAGGTTTATCAAAAGAAGGACTTTATATCCTCACAGCTCAGCAAAAAAAAAAGAGTTCCCAACTTCTCAAGAAGCTCTCCAATGTTAAAAGAAAAGGAGCCTGAATCCTTACGAGTTTGCCAAAAGTTCTCAATAGCTTGGGTTTTTTCTCTCACCAATACCTAAACCAATCCCAAGCCGTCCTCTCAATTTTAGAGGATATTCCCATTACCATTACCCTTGCCTTTGGCCAAAGCCAAGATTGACCTCTCATTCTTAGAGGCAATCAATCTCCTCGCCGTAGATTTCCCAAACACATCCCTGCAAGCCAACCTCTCATCTTTAGAGGTTCAGTCAGTAAAAGGCCTAGCCGACCTCTCATTTCAAGAGGTCACGATGCAATCAATTTTCCAAATCACTCGATGGCCGATTGAAGCCCGGAAACCCAGCCGCAGTTCCTACCGGATAGCAGTTTCATTCTAATATCCTCGAGAGCTAAATCAAATTAATGCTTCATTGCTTGCTTAAATTGGAATCTAATCCATATTGGTTCAAAATCCTCGATCTACGATTGAGCAAATTCAATCCATTCATTGGGCACTTCATGTGAGCATATTTCATTTCTCTTCCGCAAACACTTGCTGTGGATGTCCCACTGGGACTTCGCATCCGTGTCTTTCATCGACACTCCAGGAGGACATGTTTTTCAATCTCCAAATCCTCAAAATACTCAAAGGTCCTCAGATCCTCGAATTTCAACGTTCATTCTCTTTTCAATCGGGATAAGCCTGAACTACGGCGACCTGAGCTCCTCCCAAGGAGGGGAACGTAGGCAACCATAACTGGTCCGGTCGAAATCACAAACAAATCTCAGAAAATCCGATCTCCTCAAGGGCCGTCCCTATACACAAATCCATCTTTCATAATTTGATTCTTGATATCAATTAGTTTTCTCCTTGTGATTAATCAAAATATTTGTTCATATCAGGATTAGTGGTTGAATAACCTGAACATCAATAAAGGGTTTCTAGCAGCCTTGTGATCATCATGAATAAGACAGGTTTTCAAATGTCTCGAAATGTCTTCTCTCTTTACATTCTAGGAATAAAGAGCCAAACACTGTCTTTCTGTCAGCAGGGGCCTCCATACACTTTTCCACACCTTATTGTGCTTATACTCTCTCAAAAGAGTCAAACCCAAAAGCGAGTGTGTTACACAAATTCGGGATCCATTCCTACTTTTTGAAAGATGTGCCCCTGCACGTGTATATTTCCGAGTCTAGGACTGATTGACTAAGGTCTGAAAATATGGGTGTCTCCTTGGCCGCGTGATGATTCTGCCTGTAATGGGACTGCATTGGATCTCTCATCATAACGTTCCCTTTTGGGCCAAATGTTGGATCTTGGGGCTAGTTTTGGGGTTGAGGATCGATGTTGGAGCTACTGTGACTGCTGGAAGTTCCCTTTTTGCGAATCTGTCCTTTTATAATTGCTGGGGCATACTGTCCAAGAAACTCTGCTTTTTGGACTGTCTATGTCGTACGACAGGGGATGACTCCAGATGTCCTGTGTCGTCCGACACAGGACTCCCCATCAGTCCTGTGTCGTCCGACACAGGAGTTCCCACCAGACATCAGCAATTGCTACATCTGCAGCAGTCCACCGGTGACCCAATGCTTGCCCAAACCTGTCCAAACCTATTCAAAAGCATCCCAAAACAGTACATATACACTCCCCCTTACACACCAAACACATGGGAGAGGATTTGGCATAACAAATACACCCACAAATACACAAATAACACCCAATACATCACAAACCACAAAAAGCACCAAATCCCAACAAATGTCATTCTTTTTTGCCTTTTTGTGGGACAGACTAATGCATATGAACAAATGAGTTCATATACCATTAGGAGAATACTTTAGTCGCTAAGCTACAAAGTACAAAGAATATTGTTTTACAAATTCAAAAGCAACAAAATAGTGCATGCATTGTTTTTTCTCCCTTTTTCTCCCTAAAAGTCCTAAAGCATGATAAAAGGGGGCCGCCATAATCACTCCGACTCTGAGTCATCGCCAGAGTGCTCACCGCTATCCTTGGAGTCGCTCTCCTCCTAGCCATCACCTCCCTGCTCCTTAGAATCGCTCTCCTCCTGGCAGTCGCCACTTCCTCCCTGCTCCTCGTGAATCTCACCGTCGGAGTCATCATCCTCCTCGTCTAGGGCCCAGGGCTGGGGCTCACCATAGTATCCGTGCCACTGGGGCACTGTAGCAAACGGGGGCTGGTATGGGTCATCATCATCCTGCCGGGGCTGCTGGCTTGAGCCGCCTGCCTGTGAACTAGAGGAAGTCAGGGTCGGTCTCAGCCTCTTCTTGGGAGGAATGACATCACCAGGTGGGGAGATGCACTTCCCCTTCCAATGCTCCGCGCTTTTTTGGAAATGGCACAGCATCTTGATAGCCCCTGTGAACGCCTTAGCCACCGCCTTGAAAGTCTTGGCTGGCACCTGTGGTATAAAAACAAAAGATGTAGTCAGAAGCAGTGTATATGGGCAGATGAATATGCAAGTAATACAGTGAAAAGACATAAATAAAGCAGAAAAGTGAAGGATGCTCACAGAGGTGGTCCGGCGAGGCAGCCGCAAGTGGGGATGAGTCTCAGACATATCAAAGGATGAGCGGCGGATGATGCCACCGATCTCGTACTCAAAGAAGCGAGGAGGGATTGGCATCTGTACCCCTGCTCCCGCTGCTCTCCTGGCAGCCATAACCTGAGGAGTCAATAATCTGGTGAACACAAACTGGCTGTAGTCCCCCTCAGATGATAGCTCATCGGCATCAATGCCTGTCAATAAGCGCACTAGGTCAGGAAGAGCCCGCGGATACTAAATCTCCTCCGGAGGATCGTGAGGGATGCGTGGGGCTATGTCATGTCCATGTTGTCTGTAAACTCTCTCTCCCAGATATAGAGCATCGCCCTCCAGGCCAATCAGCAGCCTCCTAGTATGGGTCACCCACGAGGCATCCCCGATAGCATCCTCAGCATATCTACCGTGCCACGGGAACAAGCTCAACCTGGCTGGGGTACCCCTCAAAGCAATCATGGTGTCCCCGTAGCAAGCAGTCCTCTTGGGCTTCGCCCCATCCACCTTCCTGCTCTTCCACGCCCCAAAGGTCCACCTACGGAGGGCAGGAAACAAATCTGCAGCAATCTCATCAGCTACCGTCTAGGCGTATCATCCAAAGACCTCATAAGCCCACACATGAAATGAAAGACAGGAAGCTTTTAGTATATAGAGGCAGTGATAGATTGATGACAGAAAATGCAGTGCAGCAGTCAGCATGTGAATGATGAAAGGGCGTACCTCAAGGACCATCTGATTACAATCAAAAGAGGTCACTGTCCCTCTGCTCACCTCATCCAAAGCCTGATACATCTGAGCCAAACCAGGCTCGCCCCACGAAAAGGTAGAGACCTGGATCCAATCTCAGAGAGGCTCCAACAGAAGGGTCAATGTCGTGGTAGAGGCATTGCAGAATTGAGTATCAGAAAGGTCGGCCCAGGCAAATTCTCTAGCCAGCTGCTCAGTTGTGACCGCAGCCTCACCCCCAGAGTAAAGGTGGCACTGCTGCGTCAACGCCGCGTGCAGGTCCCCCAGTGGAACCCCATTACCCTTCAGGCGAAGTGTCAAGCCAGTCAAACCTCTAATCACATCTGGGCTCAAGACCCCGGGATCCTCAGAAAAAATGGGCCTGCATGTGAACCGCAGCCCGATGATAGCAGTGAAGTCATAGGGGGTAATGGTGGACTCTCCCCAAGAAAGGTGAAATGTGTGGGTGCTGTTCCACCAGTATTGCCTAAACGCCTTCACTAGCTCGACGCTCCTGGGCGTATCTCTGATCTCACCCACAGTTGTAAAAAAGGGACTGAGGCCTGCAGCATAAATCAGACCCTTGGGACTATTCGGGATGTTAGCAGAGCCGGGAAGAAGGTCCCAGATGGTAGCAATCATGTCGGAGGACCCCTTGGTCCGCAGAACCTGCAGGTAAGCACATCACATGTATCAGAACATAATCATGATAATTTGTGCATTCTATCATTTGTGTGCATTTTAGCATCATATTTGCAAATAAAAACAAAGTTTCCACATGCATCTTTCTTATTTGCTTTATTGCTATTTTGGGTCATCGCATCTCTTCTCAAAATTTCTAGCAATTTACAATTTTTTAGGTCCGTCCCGTCTTTATCAAGAAAAATTTTCTTCACTTTATTTTTGAATCTCATGATTCCCTTTGTTCTTTTTTCAACAAAATCTTATCATGGTCCTCTTTTATGTGTTTATGCAATTTTTTCTTAAACATGCAATTCTTTTTGGTGCGATATTCCCCAAATGATATCATGAGCCCTAGAAATCCAATTTTGAAAATTAAAGGGGAGGGATTGATGGTTTAAAGTCCTTACCCCCGTTCAATCCGGAGTAGAAGTGTGGAAATCTAGGCTCGGATAAAATCCATTCCCCTCCGGGAATTTCTTGCGCTTGTTTCGCTCCACAAGCTTTCTCTTTGCGGACAATGCCCGTTGTACTTGTCTCCTCGCTTTCGCCCTCGGAGGCATTAATCTTGATTTGAGAGTTTGAATTGAGGATTGTGGAAGAAAATCTCGGTTTTTTCTCTTCTCTTTTCTCTCCTGCTCGATGGCGCTTTCTGTTCCTTTTTCTTCCATTTACGTAACTGGAAGGTTTTAATTAAAAAAAGCTGTTGGGAACGCCTATGTCGTACGACAGCGGTCTTCCAGAAAAAGGTGTCCTTCCTTTTTTTGCCCCTGGTCCCTTTTGTCTGTCCCTCGCGGCTGTTTATCATTATTATTCATCATTTATCTCGGGGTGACTCCCCTAAAAACAACCAATCTTAGGGGTGACTCCCCTAAAAACAGTCAACCTTTGGGGTGACTCCCCTAAAAACAGTCAACCTCGGGTACAAATGCACATCCTTGTCATCTTTATCTATTTGGGGTGACTCCCCTAAAAACAGTCAATCTTTGGGGTGACTCCCCTAAAAACAGTCAACCTCGGGTACAAATGCCCATCCTTGTCAATATTTGGGGTGACTACCCTAAAAACAGTCAACCTCGGGTACAAATGCCCATCCTTGTCAATATTTGGGGTGACTCCCCTAAAAACAGTCAACCTCGGGTACAAACGCCCATCCTTGTTATCTTTATCTCTTTGGGGTGACTCCCCTAAAAACAGTCAACCTCGGGTACAAACGCCCATCCTTGTCAATCTTTGGGGTGACTCCCCTAAAAATAGTCACTCTTGGGTACAAGAGCCCGTGGCCTCTTGTTATCGCCACCTCTCTGATGAACTACGATTCGGCTTGATTTCCTCATGGGATACGTAGGAATCCCTTTCATAAGGGTCCAGCCGCATGACCATTACGGTCTCTTTTCCCCAGACACAAACGTCCGTCTTTCCGAACTACGATTTGGCTTGATTCCCTCATGGGATACGTAGGAATCCTTTTCATAAGGGTCCAGCCGCTCGACCATCTTGGTCATCTCTTCTTTCCCGTCAGTCTTCATCCGGCTCGGGATTCTCATTTTTGTCGACGACCCCGCTTCTCGTGGAAGCGACGTCGCCGAGGGGCTCTGTGAGTACCCCGAACTCGTGTTTTTGGGCCTGCTTTCCTTGAATTGCAAAGGGCCTGTATTAATTTTGGGCCTGCTTATTTATTTATATGCCTTAGTTTTGGGCTTTCCTTATTTATTTGTATATATTCATTAGTTTTTTCTTGGGCCTGCCTCCCTTCGGTCCACTTTGTCCTGAAGATGACCGGTGTCGTCCGACACAGGATGACCCTAAGGCGGTTAAAGCCCCATGTCGTACGACATGGAAGGTCCTCTCAGCATGCCTATAAATACAGGCCTTTGCTGATCATTTTAAAGGGGATTTTCTGGTGTAAGGTCACTCTGCCAAATTGGAGAGAAGAGAGAGAAACACACACACTCACCTCCCTCCTAAAACACACACACGTCTAAGAAAGGTGGTCATCCTTGTTGGGGTTTTGAAGGGGCAAACACCATACTATTGGTGCTTTGTCTTGTGGACTACAATAGGTAGACCCTAAACCTTTCCTACCTCTGTTTATCTTATTTGTTCAATCATAGACATGCATGTTCATTCTATGTGATAATATGTGATTTATTTGGGATTTCTTGTATGATAAAGGTGGTGGAGATGTGAATCTTCAATATTCACATCTCCTCATCTCAGATCTGATCATTTAGTACTATTAGCTTCATTAAAGTTTGAATCTTGATCCTATTTGCTTGAGCTAGGAGGTGATGGCCCCATGATCATGGCCAAAAATATGTGATTATTTACATTTGGCCATTAAAGCTATATGATCCTCCCATAATACTCAATTGTTACTATTATTATACTATTTTCAGTTAGTATTATAGCCTAGTTTCATGATCTGAGTAGTGTGGGATCAATCTGATGAAGCCCACTGATAGAGGACGTGTATGTCATCCGACACAGGACAACCTTAAGGTGTCCTGTTGTGAATGTGGTGCCCAAGATAAGCGGCTCTCTTTTTTGTTTATTTTTATTTAGGAACCACTTTCTCGTGTAAGGGGGATCACCGCCTCACATCAGTTTGGAAACGTCCGGTTTAAATTGAAAAACGGAGTCGCCACGCCATTTTGATTTCCTCAAAACTTTTAAAAAAAGGATTTGGGTTCGGAGGTTAAGTTACTCTTTGGGAAGAACGGATCGTCGTTCACCCAAAGAGCCTTGCCGAAGCAAGTCTTCCAAGATCCGCTTTTCATACTTGCCTTAGTGCTTTCGTGTGTGGGATGTGAGTTTTGAAACAGAGGGAATGTACCAAGTGGTCTTCCGGACGTATAAACCATGAGTTGGTTATCGCTCGGGATTCCTTGGATTTTTATGTATTAGGGACTTTGGTCCCCTTCTCATCTTGGACTTATGATCATCATTATGAGACCTTGGGTCACATGTGATCAAGAGAGGGACAATGTTTTTAGAGTCCAAGGATGAGACTCTTTAGAAAGGAATGACCTTTGCCTATCAATCCTACATCTTGAGACGATTTGGACTTTTTTGGGACATTTATGATCGTCTCAAGTGATGATCGGAGATATGTGGCTAGGGCTCATCCTTTTCTAAAGGAGAATCCGTCTATGGCATCTTTAAGTGGAAGAAATGATGTAAAGATAGGACCTTTACACCATCTCGCTCCAAGAGATGCTCCAAGTACCAAGGGGGACGAGGGAAAGGGTATAAAGATTGGATCTTTATACTTATCCTATGCCTTTTTGTGCCTTAAGAAGGTCACTACGCAATCCTAGGAGATAGATCCAACCATGAGGGACATGGGGGATGCATGTTTAAACTAAAGATGACACTTTTAATGAAAAAGATGACATTCTAAGTGCAAAGGATGCTACTTGGTTTCAAAGGATGCTTCTTTGATGCAAAGGATGCTTTTAATGCAAAGGATGCAACTTTGTATGTAAAAATGGTATTTTAAGTGCAAAGGATGCTACTTTGATGCAAAGATAACACTTTAAATGCAAAGGAAGCAACTTTATATGTAAGAATGGTATTTTAAGTGCAAAGGATGCTACTTTATGCATAAAGATAACATTTTAAGAGCAAATGATGCTACTTTGATGCATAGGATGCTATTTTGTATACAAAGGTAACATTTTTAATGCAAAGGATGCAACTTTATATGTAAAATGACATTTTAAGTGCTAAGGATGCATAAAGATGTCATTTTAAGAGAAAATGATGCTATTTTGATACAAAAAGGGGGGGTATGATTTACATGCCTAAAGATAGGATCTTTAATGACAATATACCAAATACCAAGCAAGTATATAGCAATATGTAGAGCTAGGAGCAATATATCACATAAATACAAGTATAATGCAAGATAAAGGGGAGGAGAGGTTACCAATGGTGGTGTCCCTCTTTCTCCTTGAAGTTTGTCAAGGGAAGGATCAACTTTGGAAGGTTTTGAAGAGGAGGGAGGTGGTTTTTGACACTCTCAGCTTTCTGGAATTTCGTGGTGGTATTTTGGCAGAGTAACACTACTGAAAATCCCCCCGTAAAATGAATAGACGAGGTCTCTATTTATAGGCAGTCTGGCAGCAGCTAATGAGGCCGTGCGGCTGTAACCCCATGGCTAATGAGGCCGTGCGATTTTATCCTGAAATGACTCAGCTCATTTCTAGAACCATGCAAGGTGGCCTTCTAGAAGGGCTTTTCCACCAAAGGACTATGTGGAATTTTAATTCCTAGTAAGTCCTTCGCCCCTCGGAAGGTTTGGAAAAGTTCCCGAATTGCCCCTGAACTTTAGGAAAGTCCGGGGAATTGCCGGAAAACTTAACCGAAAGGCATGAGCCAGATTTGGGTACTTACAGAAGCCCCTCGGCAACGTCACTTGCAGGGCGAGTGGGGTTGTCGATAGAAAAGGATCCGATCTAGCGAATGCCGAGACGGATTGGGTGACTAAGGTGGTCGAGTGGCTGAACCTTTGGAAGGCTACCTACGTATCCCGAGTGGGAATCAAGCCATAATCGTAGTTCGGAATATATCCACTGGGGAAAGGGGTGTCATATGTGACGAATTGGCTGAACCTAAAGTAGGCTACCTACGTATCCCGGAGGAATCAAGCCAGGTCGTAGTTCAGAAAATATTCGCTGGGGAATGGCGAAGAGAAATTGGTCTCTTGTTTGGGAAATAGAGGGGAAAGTGACCTAGGAGGTCAAGTGACTGATCCTACTGGGGATACGCTAGATGAAGGAAGTGACCGATGTGGTCGGATATCTAGACTTTTATGAGGGGCTACTTTACCACTGAGGAGCGATGAAGGAAGAGGGTGACCGTTGTGGTCGGACAACTGGACCTTTTATGAAAGGCTCATGCACCACTGAGGAGTGAGGCATGAAAAGGGTGACCAATGTGGTCGGATGGCTGGACCTTTATGAAAGGCTACCTACGTATTCCAGAGGAATCAAGCCTTGGTCGTAGTTCAAGTCTCACTAGATAGTTAGGAATAATGTCTAGGATCCTTGAGATTTTAACGATTAATGGAGGAGTCACCTGATTGACAATTAATGGAGGTTGCCACCTGATTGAAAATTAATGGAGGTTGTCACCTGATTGACAATTAATGGAGGTTGTCACCTGGTTGACAATTAATGGAGGTTGTCACTTGATTGACAATTAATGGAGGTTGTCGCCTGGTTGACAATTAATGGAGGTTGTCACCTGAGGAGACTAAGGCTTACGTCGCTATCGAGAAGATAGAGGTAGCTAAAGTTTGAAGGACTTGAGCGTACTTCTCAATCTGTGAGATAGAGGTAGCTAAAGCTTGAAGAACTTGAGCGTACTTCTCAATCTGTGATAGAGGTAGCTAAAGTTTGAAGAACTTGAGCGTACTTCTCAATCTGTGAGATAGAGGTAGCTAAAGTTTGGAGAACTTGAGCGTACTTCTCAATCTGTGAGATAGAGGTAGCTAAAGTTTGAGTTTTGACAATTCGGAGGTTGTCACCTAGCGTTATTCCGTTATAACGGAAGTAACGGAGGCGACTCGGGAGGAAAGCTTATTCTTCTTAAAGATAACGGATATCCCTTAGGGAAACAGCGTTATTCTAGTTAAAGGATAACAGGAATTATATGCCTAAGTGGAAAGTCCAGGGGCATAAGTGTAACTTTCTGCTCAGAGCAAAAGAGGTCGCCCGGCATGAGATGAGGGCAAAAGAAGCCGTCCAGCTAGAAGTTTAATTTTACCAGATTATTTAAAACTGGATTTGAACGGGCAAACAGCATTATTTTGCTTGTTTCTACCGAGGAAGAAGAAGAGAGGAGAGAGAGAAAATTTTGAATTTCTTCAATTCTCTTACTTTCTTGGCTTAAGATGGATCCAGAAGGGAACCCAATGCCTAGGCAAGCACGGAGGAACATATCCGAAGCCGCTAGAAGGAGGAGGAGGGAGCTCGTTCGCACGGAGAGGAAGTATGACTTCAACACGCCTCCATCGGAACTTTATCCCGGTAGGGGAGAACACAAATCAATGAAACCTCAATCAGTTGGGGTAAGCATTCTTGATTTGCTTGATTTTGTCAATTTTGATTGGACTTTGATTGACTTAGTGCTTGACCCGATTTTTAGGAATTTTTCAAATTTTTCCTAGGATTTTTGTTGATGATTTTGGAATTTTGATGATTAACCTATGAGGCTAAGGGGATAAATGAACATGCATGTGCAAGTTATTTGAAAAATAATGAGAATGACCCATTTTTCCGAAGATAAAGTAAGAAAAATAATGTCTAAAATGTGACGGAGTCCTTGCATGTGCTAGAATTAGGTCAATTCTTGGTCATGGATGAGAAAATGAGATTTTGGATGATGAAAAGGATTCATGCATGCCATTTTTTGAAAAATTAATGCTTATATGCAAAGAATGTTGAAAATTGGAATTTTTGTGTTTTTGGGAGTAATGTGCTTGACATGACGTGTTTCAAGTGATGAAAGACACGATTTCTAGTCAAAGGATGCTAGAAATCTTTTATGAATGCTTTTCTTTGAAAATATGTGCACTTTTGAATATATGCATGCTTTTGAAATGAGATGAAGGACTGACACATTTTTTGTTGTGTTTTCCTACAGGAGAACAAGTCGAGGGGACCTTCTGAGGTCGCAGTGAAGCTATGGGAGAGGATGCCCAATTTTGAGAAGGATGGGGTGAACCCCAAGCAGCTTGTGATGGCTACCGGCCTTGATCTGTTTATTGATGCTATTGGCAGAGGTATCCACGTGACCTCCAAGAGTAAGGGGCTAGTCCAGGCCCTCTTAGAGTTCTGGTGGGACACCACCCACAGCTTTCACCTTAGCTGGGGGGAGATTACGGTGATGCCCGCCAATTTCACTGCTATTACAGGCTTGCAGTTCACTGGGAGGCCTGTGACTTGGAGGGATCACATCACGGCAGAGGAGTTTAGGGCTCTGGTTGGATTTGAGCTCCGTCCTAAGGGACTGGGGATGGAGACGAGGAATGTGGAGGTGGCGGTCCAGGAGTGTATGCAGGGATTTGCCGCCAACGAGGTGACTGCCCACCAGCTCGCGAGAGCTTTCTTGTGGTTGATGCTGTCAGTCACCATCTTTGCGAACTCTGGGACGCTGGCTATGGTTTGTTTTCTTGATTCTTTGGAGAATCTTGATGAGATTGGGGCGGTCTCTTGGGGTGAGGCCGGATTGGCGGAGCTTTATTTCTCCTTGGACTTGTACAGCTGGAACAAGGCTGCTTCTATGGACTGCTTCTCTTTTGCGCTTGAGGTAGTCTCACTTTCTTTTCTCTCTTTTACTTTTTGTCTTGAGACTTTTTATAAGAGAAATGACCCTTTTGTTTTGAACATGCAGGTCTGGTTCTGTGAAGTGATTGGGTTCTTTCCTTGGAACCAGCAAAGTGATCCGGAGATCTTCCCGGCCATGATCCGTTGGAGGGGAGATGCTAGAGACAAGTTTACCGGGAAGACCCGGATCACTTTTGACTATAAGATGGTGAGACCAATCATTAACAGGGATGGGCATGATGGAGTTGACTTCTACCCTTGGGGGAGGTACCCGGAGGTTCTGCTAGGTGATGCCGTGGAGGCAACTAGGCAGAGGAGGTGGCTTACAGGCCTGACATGTGATGTCATTTATTTGGGGGACCGTTTCTCTAGGCAGCATGGCCATGTCCCTCCCTTGGATGCCATCACTACTCACGATCCTCCAGCACGAATGCTGCAGCCCAGGGACTGGTCAGAGGATGATATTGCTAGGTACCAGGCTGGCGTGGCGGCCGTGGAGTATTTTGACTTGGCTACCCCGTATGCCACCTTCGTGGAGCAGCGGTTGAGGACGCCACAGTAGCTAGTGAAGCCTGCTGTCACTCAGGGGTACAGGGAAGCTGAGCCTACTGACCCGCCGATGCCTCCTGCTTATCTCTCTTACGTGGTCAACGGGGTACCGAGGAGGTTCATGATTCCCGTTCCTAACACGAGGGAGCCCCGGTATACTCTGTCGCCTGACAGCACTGTGAGTACATTTAGGGTCTTTTCCCTTTTTCGGATTTATTTGCTTTCTGCAATTCTGAGATTTTCCTGAGATTTTCTGAGTTTTCTTCTCTTTTCTCTCGGAGTTCACCTTTCGCTTATACGATGGCTTGGTACGGCAGAACAGGGGCTGGAATGATGTGTGCCGGTCCCTTCTGAGGAAGTTGGCATGCGCTTCCAGGGCTGGGGCTAACGTGCAGGAGCCCGTACGTAAAAGAAGGCACATCGGGAGCACGGCATCTACCTCCTCGGCCTCAGAGTATTCTTCTAGCGCCATGCATCGGGGACAGGGACCCAACACCAGCATCCTGGAGCAGCTAGCAGAGTACAAGCACGTGAATGTGAACCTTTCGAACGTGAGTGACACTGAGGACTTGATGAGGGATCCTAGCTTTTATGAGATAAGCAGCGACGAGGAGTCGGAGGCTTAGGATTTCTTAGAATTGATCTAGGAGGAAGGAAACAAACAATGAACACCTTTTTTATGCACATTTTATTTGTTTTTCGTTTTATTTGGGCGCCGATGGGGCGAAAACAATGTATTACTGTTTTATTTGCTTTTATAATTTATGCTTTATGAATTTTCATATTACTTGAGCCTCGGGGAAGTTTTTTGCTTGGAAATGGGGCTGAAACTGGGCCAAAATGGTTTGTGATGACATATAACTGCATGGTTGGTGTTTGGACATGTTTTTGTACAGGTTTTGTTGAGAAAGTGGGGTGAGAACACCACTTGGGCAGCAACTTTGATTGCTGCAGATTTTTTTCTGCAGATGGCAAATGAGGCCGTCCGGCCAGGACCTGGGGAAAATGAAGCCGTGCGGCTGGAAGTTCTGTCTGAACTGGTTTTTTTCAGAATAAAACCAAGACTTGGCCTTTTCATTTCATTTTCACCCTAAACTTGTCCCAATTGATTCCAGAGCATATTTCTGACCAAAGACATCATCACCTTGCAATGGAGAAACCCGTTAGATTGCAAAAGGGGAAAAAAGACCGTTTTCTGTCCGATCTTCAATCTTGGATGAGACATAACTTTCAATCCAACAAGAGGTTGTTTGATACCACTTTCAAGATCAAGTCTTTATGGCATTTGAAGGATCTCCCGCCCGATTGGGACCTTTTGAGGGCTGATGCGAGGTTTTGGGACGTCCGGAGACATGTCTACAGCTTTTCTTACAACGAGCTCGTCCCAACCTATAAAGACTTTCGAGCATTGATTGGGGGTCTAGAAATTGAGGCTGTGTCGATTCCTCCAATTGGAAACGTGCCGGTGGCGGCAAAGTTGGCATCTTTTCTGCAAATTTCTCTGGGAGAGGCTGAGAGGATGATGGTAGCCCCTGATCGGATTGACCTTTCTGATATCCCAAGCAGGTTTGGGTTTTCGGATACGGCTACGACCACTGTGGCCATGGATGCCTTTATCCTCTGTGTGTTCTCATCTCTGTTCACGGCCGAGTCTGTGGGGATTTGACATGGTGGCCTCTGGGAAATGGTCAGGGATTGCAGGGCTGGGAAAGACATTGTCCCATTGGTTTTGGGTGAGACCCTGCATGGTATTAATAGGATGGCTAGGGGAGACCATTTCATGAGGTCTGGGAGCCCGGCTGTATTGACTTTGTGGCTGCAGAAGAGGCTTGGGGCTTTGCTAGGGGCTTCGCCTACTCAGTGCCCTTGGGTGATTTCCTAGAGGGGTGCACCTAGGCAGCAAGACCAGGGTAGCTGGGAGCTGACGATGGCTAGGTTATCCACTTCGGATATTCATTGGTGGGTACCTCATTAGAGGCTGCAGACCCGGAGGACATTTCAGGAGTCCTATGTGGTGAGGGTTCCAGGGCTTTCTTGGTCATCCTTCTACATTCCCTGCTTGGTATCCAGGAAATTCGGGGCCTTACAGGAGGCGTTGGGCGATTGGGAGGACATCCGTACCATGGAGGTGGTGTCTTTAGACATGAGGGATCCAGCCAACTTCTCATTCTTCTCGAGGGCTTGGACATATACTGCTTTCCCTCCCAGGGCTATTCTCAGGAGCAGGAAGAGTACCATATTGACCACAGCCTACTTGGACTGGTACGAGAGGGAGATGGGAGCGACTCAGGTCATATTGGGAGAGAGATGTCAGGCTTTATTCGGGGCTGACTACGACTCGAGTAGGACTCTGAGGGAGACTGAAGCTAAGGTGAGTCGCCATAACCAGTCGGGTGACCTTATCAGAGACATGGAAGCTCGATATGAGAGGCTTTCTGAAGTTGCTCCCTTGACTGAGGTTCAGAGGGAGGAAGTGCGGACTCATGCCCGGGTTGAGAGGGCACTTATTGACACAGGTTTGATGGAGGCTCCAGTGAGGATACCTGAAGTTGGGATGAGGGAGACCGAAATCATAGAGAAGAAGAGGAAGAACACTCGACGAGGTCGATGTAAAGGGAAGAAGACCAAAGAAGACTCAGTGAATGACAACTGATAGATCTTTTCTTAGGATTCCCTTATTGCCATTTGCAAACACAGTAGTTTATTAGGCATTTTATTGTATTTTAGATCTTTGTAGCAGGTTAGTAGAGTTAAGAGTAGACCGTGCTTGAACTCATCAAGGAGTTTTTAACTTGTAATGAACAAGAGATATTATCTTAGAATTTATAAGACACATTTCATGGAAACTTTATTGTCTTATTTATTGTTTAGACCGAACCATTTTTGGCTGCCTACGTTCCCCTTTTACAAGAAAGACTAAGGGGCTCAGGTCTTCGTAGTTCATTCTGGTGAACTATCGGGATTTTTGTTCTTTTGGTCTTTTTCTCCTTTTTTTTTATGTGCAGCCCTGTTTTTTGCCTAGACCGCCCTTTTTGGGTTTTCAGCCTAGCTGGGCATTACTCTTTTTGCACTAAGATTTTTTTTCTTTTTTTCTTTTTTTATGTGCAACCCTATTTTTTGCCTAGACCGCCCTTTTTGGGTTTTTCAGCCTAGCTGGGTATTACTCTTTTTGCACTAAGAATTTTTTTCTTTTTTTTATGTTATTATTATTTTATTTTATTTTTTACTTTTCTTTTAGACATAATACCTGCGGAGCTTATCGCCGTTGACTGGGTGGACAAAGGGATTGCCGTCCAGGTCTGCAAGCTTCATTGCTCCTCCCGATAGTATCTTCTGCACCACATATGGGCCGATCCAAACGGGTTCCCACATTCCCAGGGGGTTCTCTCTGGTAGGGGGCTTCACTTTCAGTACTAGATCACCCTCTTTGATGTCCCTGGCCCTGACCATTTTGTCGAATGCCCTGGCCATTCGCCTTTGGTAGGCTCGGGTGTGCTCCATGGCTTTTAGCCTTCTTTCGTCGAGCAGGGCCAATTCATTGTGCCGGCTGCGTAGCCACTCTACTTCGTTGACACTGTTTTCAAGGAGGACCCTTAGTGATGGGATTTCCAACTCCACTGGAAACATCACTTCCATCCCGTAGGTTAGGGCAAAGAGAGTATCTCCCGTGGCTGTTCTGACAGATGTTCTGTAGCCCCAGAGTGCCAGATGCAGCTTTTCAGGCCAGTCACGACCACGGGTGGCCATTTTTGAATAATCCACTCGAGCGTCTTATTGGCAGCTTCCACGGCTCTATTAGTCTGAGGTCTGTATGGGGACGACTTGTGATGAGTGATTCTGAATTCTGACAGTAATCTATCGCAGTCTCATTCAAAGTGCGACCCGTTATCTGAAATGACTTCATTGGGCACCCCATATCTGCACATAATGTTTTCTTTGATGAATTGGGCCACTTTTCTGGAAGTGAGGACCTTGTAGGACTTGGCCTCTACCCACTTGGTGAAGTAGTCGACTGCCACTAACACGAATTCATGCCCATTGCTTCCTGCCAGAGCTATCTTCCCTATCACGTCGATACCCCAAGTTGCAAACGGCCAAGGAGTCGTCATGCAGTACAAGTCATGAGGCGGGAGATGGTTGAGGTTGGCAAACCGTTGGAATTTGTTGCACGCTCGGACATGCTGGACACAGTCTGTTTCCATGGAGATCCAGTAGTAACCCATTCTGAGGATCATATGCATCAATGCTCTGGCATTCATATGAGGACCGCGGGACCATTATGGACTTCGGTCATCAACTCTCTGGCCCTTTCTTGGGTGACACACAGGAGAAGTCCCTGGTACCGTTTCTTGTATAGGTCGCCCCCTAGAATGATATAATGGGAGGCCAACCTTTTCAGGGCTTGCAAGCTCTTGGCTTTGATGCCTTCTTTTGGTTTACCTTCTTCATCTATGAAAGTGGACTCTCCGTCTTTGAGGAATTGGTAGATCTGACTGTACCAGGGTTCCTTGACAGGCTCGGGTCCCAAGTCTACTTCACAACATAAAGCTGGGGCTTCTCTTCTACCCACTCTGAAGGGTTTTATTGCCTTTCCCTCGGGGATCTATACCAATGAGGCTAGAGTAGCTAGGGCATCTGCGAATCTGTTCTTTTCCCTTGGCAGGTAATAGAAGGTCACTTCTCTAAACTGCTCAGTCAACTCCTCCATGTAGGCATGATACCTCTGAAGATTAGGGTCTACAGTCTTCCACTTGTTGGAGACCTGGTTGATGATCAGGGCTGAGTCTCCATAGACCTCGAGCTCCTTGACATTTCTTTCTAAGGCAGCCTCTAAACCAGCAATGCAAGCTTCATATTCGGCGACATTGTTCGTGGCAGGGAAGTTCAACTTGAGGGCTATGGGCGTGTGTTCATCTTTTGGATCGAATGTGTAGCATCCCTACGCCATTTCCTCTCTTGTTGGCAGCTCCGTCAAAGAATAGTTTCCATCGGTTCTCAGGCTCAACTACGAAGATCCCTTCATCTGGGAATTGGGGTTCAGGCCCGCGGTCCTCATTACTAGGGAAGTTTGCCAGATGGTCTGACAATGCTTGACCCTTGATAGCCTTTCTCGTCACATAATTGATGTCATACTCAGCTAAGAAGAAGGACCACTTTGCTAGACACATCGAGAGGGAAGGCTTGTCGAAGATGTACTTGATAGGGTCCATTTTTGAGACCAAGTTCACAGGGTGGGCTTGCGTGTAGTGCTTCAGCTTACCGACTACCCAGACCAGTCCTGCACAAGTCTTTTCTCATGCTGAGTAATTGAGCTCACTTCCCTGCAGCTTCCGGCTAACAAAGTAAATGGCGTTCTTTACTCGAGAGTCTTTCTTCTCCTGAGCAAGCATAGCCCCAACTGCCGTATCAGTGACAGTGAGATAGAGCATAAGAGGTTTCTGTCTATGTGGGGGGCATAGCACCGGAGGATGTACTAAGTACGCCTTGATCTGGTCAAAGGTATCCTAGCATTCCTCGGTCCATTCTGTGTCTACATTCTTCTTCATGAGCTTGAAGACGGGCTCGCACATGGTAGTCAACTGGTTGACGAAGCGGCTGATGTACTGTTGCCCATAAAGCTTTTGACTTCTGTATGGGTTTGAGGTGGCCTCATGTCCATAATGGCCTTGATCTTTCGGGGATCAACTTCGATACCTCGCTCCGTGACCATATACCCAAGCACTTTTCCCCTTGTCACTCCAAATGTGCATTTGGCAGGGTTCAGTCTCATGGAATGCTGTCTCAACCTCTCAAAGAACTTTCGCAGGTCAATAAAGTGCTGTCCATCCTCGCCTTTGGAGTGGATTATCATGTCGTCGACGTAGACCTCAATCACCTTGTGGATCATGTCGTGAAAGAGCGCGGTCGCTGCCCTTTGATAAGTAGCCCCGTCATTCTTAAGCCCAAATGGCATCACTGTATAGCAATACGTTCCCCATGGTGTGGTGAAGGCTGTCTTTCCTTGGTCCTCCTCGGCCATCTTAATCTGGTTGTAGCCAGCAAAGCCATCAACGAAGGACTTGACTTCGTAGTTAGCAGTAGCGTCTACCAGAATGTCTATGTTTGGCAAGGGGTAGTCGTCTTTGGGGCTGGCTTTGTTCAGATCCCGAAAATCTACACAGCAGCGTACCTTCCCATTGGCCTTAGTTACAGTCACAATGTTGGATAACCATGTCGGATATTCGATGACTCTGATGAATCCTACCCGCAGTAGCTTCTCAATCTCTTATTTGACCTGTAGAGACCATTCTGGCTTGATCTTCCTCAGTTTCTGCTTTACTGGCTTAGCATCTGGTGCTAGAGAGATTATGTGCTCTACTATCGAACTGTCTAGCCCCGACATATCCCTGTATGACCATGCAAAAACGTCCATGTATTCTCTGAGCAGATTGACCAGTCTGTCCCGTTCAAACCCCTGGAAGAAGTTTCCAATCTGTGTCTCTTTAGGTTCCTCGACAGTACCCAAGTTAACACTTGTCAAAACCTCCTCGACAGCTTGGGCCCAGTTTTCCTCTTGGTCTGTAACCTGCTTAAAGATTTCTTGGATGTATTGTTCGTATAGTGTGTTTGCATCTTGTTCAAATGATTCATTATTAACTGTTGTTAAGTTTTGAGTTAATTTATCATTTGTTAAGTTGGCAATAAGGGGATACTCAGAAAGATCTGTCATTTCATTCAAAGAGAAAGGAAAGATGACATTGGTTACATATTCATAATCCTCAGGCGTGAGGCCTTCGGATGACTCGGAGGACTGGAATTCAAAGATTCCTGACTCAACATGACTCTTGACCCTAACGACTCTGGACCCTACACTACTTATTGACTCGAAGTGTTTGACGCGGGTTGGACTGGGGTTTCACTCTTTCCTGCTTTTGCCCTGGGGAGTAGCAGTCTTGTCAGCATTCTTCATAAAGTTGGAAACTTCGAACTGATTGAAAACTTGTTGAAAATCATTGGTAGGCCGGTACCTTGGAAGACTGTGAGGGGAGCTAGGGAACCCTGATATAACTTCTCCGCGAGCTCGTCTGTGACAACCGGACTCATTGACTGGAGGGTCTGGCTCATCTTGTCAATACACTGCTGATAAGTCATCTTCTCTTTACCAATCTTCGATATCACAACCTTATCAGTGTAGCCAACAGGAGGGTTGGCCTGGATTATGCTGATGAAGTCTTCTTCAGGGGAGACTTTGATCCTTCCTTGATTAACCATGTATTCTATAGGCTTTTTTGTATTCTGCTTCCAAATCTGCTAGCTTTTCATTGAACTTCACAATGGCAACAAACTCAGAGTTCTCTGCCTCAAGAGGGTCAATGACAACAGGAGCATCAGGCTGAACTGTGTTTTGGATGACCGGTTCCTTGGTAGGCTCCCTGGCATAACTGACGTAATAGTCAAATTTTCCTGATGGCTCTCCCAAAGTTCCCACGCTTTTGTCCCTAGCTTCGTACCTTTCCTTCAATTTCTGTTGCATGGACTTCCTCTTCTTCTTCTTTTTTGAAGGAGCATCCTCGTTAATCCAATCTTGATAATCATATTCCAAATAGTCATCGCAATCACACACATCATATCAGATGTGGGGTCTGGGTTGAGCTGGGATGGCCCCTCCAACTACTTGGTTGTTACCATTGTTGATTACCACATTAGCCATTTTTGACACTGGAAAGTTGGGACTTGAAGATTTTGATGGGTTATTTGAGACCTCTGTGCTGACAAACTGCTGTCCCGGTGTTCTCACCTGATTCTTTCTCGCTGCGGGAAAGGGATAGGAGAGGTTTAGACTCGGGGTAGGTGTTTAGGCTGAAGGCTCAATCAATATGCAAAATTAAGAGTCTTTCAGTTTACTTAAAACAGTGTCTTTTACTAATTTCTATTTAGTTGGAAAAGGGGTTCTGCCCTTCTTTTTCCCAACTACTCTAGATCCTGGATCAGTGGGCTCCGTCACTACGTCTATAAGCCCCTCGTATTCCACCTGTATTTTGACCTCCCAGGGTGGACAGCCCCGGGATAGGGTCCTATAGGGCACGCGGATCCCACCGACCGAGAGATAAGAACGCTCCTAATGGGTCTAGCGGGTCATAAGAACTTTTAACGCGCGAGCGATGCGGATTATAGTCAAGGCAATACCGGGAAAGTCTTCGTCTTTCAGCCTTAACGGAATTTCGGCAGAGTTTCGCTTGCACGAATGACGTTTTGACTTTTTAGCAATGTCCGAGAAGATAATAGGCATGGCTCGGGCGGTAAAAGCCGGATGACACAGTGTCACATTGAACTTCGTTGCACGCTGTGCGTGAGTCAAAGTCGAAGTCAATGTCGGGTCAAGATCTTGCCAATTTTTCCTTGTCAGAATTTCGGCAGAGCTCCGCTTGCGCGAAAGATCTTTGGATTTTTGGCATGGACTCGGTCTCGACTCTTACGCATCCCATGCGGGTCAAGGTCAAAGTCAATGCCAGAGTCAAGATTCTGCCCATTTTTCCTTGTCGGAACTTCGGCAGAGCTCTGCTTGTGCGAAAGATCTTGACTTCCGTCATGGGCTAAGGTTTGACCTTTACGGGGATATGCAACTGGGCTGTATGACACGAACTAGACCAAAAACCAACCAAAAGTCACGGTTTTTAAAATGTGTGACACGGACTGTGCATTGGTCGATACTGGCTGCCATGGGGAGTTTGGGATGATTTCGTGCGCGCCCGGGAGCATCGTAATATCGTCCGTGACTGCAACTGAATAACCACCCCGGGTTAAAGGGACGTGCGTGCAAAGTGTACAGGATATATAAGGTGCGCGTAGTGAGCGGCCTCCTAAAAATATTCCTTTTTGAGTTAAAACAGAAATTTTCAGAAATGTGTTTTAAAGGAATGATTTTTCGGGACGGGGGAAATGCAGCAAGTAAGCACGTAAATTTTCTCGGGAGCCCCTGGCCGCCTTGGAACCGAATAGCCCCAAGCCGCCAAGGCCGCGATTAACCTCAATTTTTGTCCGGGTGGAATTGCTAATGAAGCCGCCCGGTCAGAATCCAGGGAGGATTAAGCCGTACGGCTGCATCAAGCAACTTTCCAGGTTCCAATTTCTTTGATCTGCAGGCTGTTTTCCCGGCCTTTTTGGCACCTTTTCAGCTTCCAGCAAGCTTCCTGTTCAGTTTCAGAATATGCACAATTCCCAAGAACCATGGATGCATGCAATGCAATGCAAGAAACATAGGGCAAGTATGAGAAGCGGATCCGTGGCGAAAGGCTAACCCACTCGGAAAAAGCTTTGTTTTTTTTTGAAAAGAGATACCGGTACGTGGGATTGTTAGACCATCGTTTATCCCAAGTCTCGGGTTAGGAAGCGATACAGGAAGGTTAATGGTTTCCACCTATATACCGGGTATCATTTTTTTTGTTTTAAAAATAAAATCTTTCTCCTTTGGTATTGATTTCCCCAGCTGAGTCGCCAAACTGTGAATGTGGTGCCCAAGATAAGCGGCTCTCTTTTTTGTTTATTTTTATTTTGGAACTAATTTCTCGTCTAAGGGGGATCACCGCCTCACATCAGTTTGGAATCGTCCGGTTTAAATTGAAAAATGGAGTCGCCACGCCATTTTGATTTCCTCAAAACTTTGAAAAAAAGAATTTGGGTCCGGAGGTTAAGCTACCCTTTGGGAAGAACGGATAATCGTTCACCCTAAGAGCCTTGCCGAAGCAAGTCTTCCAAGATCCGCTTTTCATACTTGCCTTAGTGCTTTCGTGTGTGGGATGTGAGTTTTGAAACGGAGGGAATGTACCAAGTGGTCTTCCGAACGTATAAACCATGAGTTGGTTATCGCTCGGGATTCCTTGGATTTTTATGTATTAGGGACTTTGGTCCCCTTCTCATCTTGGACTTATGATCATCATGATGAGACCTTGGGTCACATGTGATCAAGAGAGGGACAGCGTTTTTAGAGTCCAAGGATGAGACTCTTTAGAAAGGAATGACCTTTGCCTATCAATCCTACATCTTGAGACGATTTGGACTTTTTCGGGACATTTATGCTCGTCTCAAGTGATGATCGGAGATATGTGGCTAGGGCTCATCCTTTTCTAAAGGAGAATCCGTCAATGGCATCTTTAAGTGGAAGAAATGATGTAAAGATAGGACCTTTACACCATCTCGCTCCAAGAGATGCTCCAAGTATCAAGGGGGACGAGGGAAAGGGTATAAAGATTGGATCTTTATACTCATCCTATGCCTTTTTGTGCCTTAAGAAGGTCACTAGGCCATCCTAGGAGAGAGATCCAACCTTGAGGGACATGGGGGATGCATGTTTAAACTAAAGATGACACTTTTAATGAAAAAGATGACATTCTAAGTGCAAAGGATGCTTTTAATGCAGAGGATGCAACTTTGTATGTAAAAATGGTATTTTAAGTGCAAAGGATGCTACTTTGATGCAAAGATAACACTTTAAATGCAAAGGATGCAACTTTATATGTAAGAATGGTATTTTAAATGCAAAGGATGCTACTTTATGCATAAAGATAACACTAGGGAGAAGCCCGTGCTTCGCACGGGTACTATTTGACTTTTTCATTTTAATAATTTGCTTTTTGTCTTTAACATATTACCGTTATTTTTAAAAGAAAATTTTATTTACACAATATATTTGCCAATAACAATTTAAAGTTGACATTAAAGTCGAGCAATATATTATTTTGAATTTTGTTGGAGTTCCTCCGTCCTATTTTAATAGTAAATGTTTGATCTTTTGGATAAAGGAAATTTATATGGGAGTGAGAGTTTTATTTTTCAATTATTATAACACATGTATGAAACTTGTAATATTTCATTCATATCCATTGTGTTATGTAATGTATGTGAAAAGAAATGGCTTAAAGTATACTTCCTCTGTATCAACTTAAGATTCACTTTTTACTTAAAAGGGTGTCTCATGAAAAGTATCACCTTTCCTTAAATGGCATAAGTTTATTAATTATATATTACACATATCACACTTCTTATACTCACACCCATAAAATATGAGTCACATTTATCAATTTCACTCACAATCCCTTTCACTCTCATATTACTTTAAAATAAAAATTACATTTTTTTTATTTTGTCGCCCTATGAAAATGATAAACTTTACCTCATTTATTTGTCAGGAGATAATTTTTTAATTTTTTTCTGTCCCAAATTATATGATAAAAATACTCCCTCCGTCACACAATAAATATTTCATTCTATTTTGATTCGTACTAAAATAAAGGTTACATTTCTAAGTACTAAAATAAAGGTTACATTTCTAAATAAGAAAAATATCCCCTCAAATTCAAGTACCTTATTCATTGGCCTAGAAGGAAAAAGAAAAAAAAAACAGTAGTAACTAAAGCCTAATGGAGTACATCTTATTGCTTGGCCAAAAAGAGTATATAAAACTTCAAATTCTTTCTTGCTTTCTTGCGCTAGAATTATTAGTTAAAAATCTCCTTCAGGCTTCAGAAAATTGTGGTATTCCAGCTGAGTCATCTCTCCCCCAGTAGTTGGGTCAAATTTACAACGATAGAAACTGCAAAATATTTAACATGTATCAGTTTGACATCCAATAACCACTGGAAGGATAGATATGAAGTTGGAAAACATATTATCATATAAATACTTTGGCAACACCATAAACTAACCTTCCATCCAAGCCAAGAATAACCACTGTATTCTTCTGCTGACCGAAAGCAACGATGTATTGAGAACCTTCAACCAAATGGAACTGAGCTACCGACCACTCTGAGCTAAAATACTTGGGCAACACTCCTGAAAATAAAAACCTGAGTAAGATCCAAAAACCAAGGAAGAAGCTATCTTATGCTTAAATTCTAAAAGAAGTCAAATCAGCATGCTGTATTTATTTGCTGAAGTGAAATCAGTATGCTTTTCTATCAAATGAATAAATCGATTTTGTTTGATTTCACATTTGAATGGCTAAAGTATTCTCAGCCAACAGTTTGATACTTCCTCCTAGTACTGATTCAATAGGTAAATTAGCAAACATTCATAGGAAATAAATTATCAAATACATAAGATAATAAACATACTGATGGTTAGAAATTACCTCAAATCAACTATGCACCTCTTTTCACTAACAGTTGGGGTGGGTTTTCACAGCCATTCCAAGTTACCTCTCATGGCATATATATCATTCTAAGAAGTAAGTCATTAATCATTGTGACTCAATTTCTTCCACAAAACCCATGCCATTCATTGTCTTTCATATTCCATCTATCATTTATTCTTCCACAAAACCCTTGCCATTCCATATTCCATCATGCAAGAACCGTTCCATGCATCTAATAGTGTCTTCAAAAGTTAAAAATTTGTAACTTAAAGAAATGAAACATCAAGAGACTCATGCATTGCTATTATCTAATAGTATAAATAGTAGGAGTAGTGATAACTATTTGAAGACACTATTAGAAGAAGTAGCTATCCTACTCTATTATTTCAAAGACTATAACATTAACTATTGATGTAAACTAATAGAATAACTTATATAGTAGAATACAATAAAATTAAGAAATAAAAGTTAACTTGTAAGAAGTAACCATTCACATAACTATTAGAGACTATGAATGTTAATAGCTATTAGGGAGAATTCAAAACATCACAAATTAATTAGGGGGTTGTAAGTACCCAAATCCGGATCGTCCAAATCCGTCAGAAAGTTAACCGAAATCCGTTAACTGGCCCGCTCCAAGTTAACCGGAACTCGTTAAACTCCCCGTTGCTGTGCCAACGAGACATCTCGGGACCGCCCCATGCATCCCGACGTCGAACCGTACTTAGCACGTGTCATCTCACGTAAAAGTATGGCTTTCCCTGAAAAACGCATTTTCCGGCACTTTCCGGGGGCGTTTCGGACATTTCCCGGACTGTTATTTTAAAAAACGGACAAAACCGGGACCGGGGGACAAAATCCCACATGGCTGGTGACTCAGAGGGGCACGTGGCAGCCATGCCACCTCCCTCTAGTCACCCTTCAATCAAATTCAAAGGGAAAAGACCAAAATACCCCTGATTTGCAAGCCAAGTCCGGCCGGACTCACTGTGCACATTTTCTGAAATTGCCAGCAAGTCCTTCAAATTCTCAAAATACCACAAAACCCCCTGGATTCAGGCCAAGTCCGTCCGGACTCCTACTGCAATTTTCACCCTATAAATAGAAGTTGCTGTCAAAGGCAAGGAGACAGAAAATTTACCCCAAAAAATTCACTACCCCACGGCCTAAGCTGTTTTCACCCCTCCCGAGCTCCCGTTCTGTCTCGATTCGCGTGAAATCTTTGTATTTCGGTCAAATACGCCCCTTACAACTTCGAAACAACCATTCAAATCACTTTCCGTGTCCCGTACACACCTCCCGAGCCAAAGGAGTCAACCCTAGCCATAGGTATAACTCCCTCTCTCTAAATCTCCCGTTCCGTCTCGGTTTACGCGCTAGTCGCTATAACCGTTTCGAACGGCGTTATCGAAATGTAGACGCCTCCGTCTAACGGGGTCCGATACGTTTTAGCCCCTCGATCCTCTTCTCTTTCCGTAAGAGAAGTAATCACGGGTTAAAACGGCGTTCCGACCCCGTTCCGTTTACTTTTTATGTCATTTACCATTCCGGATCGATCGATCCGTTGATCGTCATTTACAATTCCGAGCCGTTTGGCCTCGTTGATCGTCATTTACAATTTCGAGCTGTTTGGCCTCGTTGATCGTCATTTACAATTCCGAGCCGATTGGCCTCGTCGATCGTCATTTACAATTCCGAGTCGTTTGACTCGTCGATCGTCATTTACGATTCCGGATCGTTTGATTCCGTTGATACCGCAATTTAAATACTGTCATTTACAAGTCCGACCCGTTTGGATCATAATAGTATTTACTTTTCAAAAGTCCGAGTCGCAACCCGATTCGTTGATCGCATATCATTTAATACGCATTTTTCCCGTAAAAATCGTTACAATGTAATGCCCGGTTCAAAACCGGAGTTCGTCCGTCGAACTCTCTTTCAAAACGCGCGAAATGACGTTTGGCCTCCGAATGCTCATCTTCAAACTAAAAGCCGCCATTTGACACTTAAAATCATTTAAAACGCATTTTTCCCGTAAAAATCGTTAACAATGACATTCCCGGTTCAAAAAACCGGAGTTCGACCTTCGAACTCCTTTTCAAACTCAAAATCGACGTTTGCCACGCAAACGCTCTTTTCAAACTCAAAATCGACGTTTGCCACGCAAATGCTCATTTCAAACTCAAAACCGACGTTTGTCATTCAAACGCTCGTCTTTTCAAACAAAGTCACCTAATCAATGTTTGTCATTCAAACCAAGATTAAGCTTGTCATTCAAGCCCCCATTTCAAAAGACACACACACACACACACGATTTCGAGAAAGGTAGAAAGACTCGTCATGCGAGGCGTTTCGGGCGATCTCGTAATACTCTACCCGAAACGTAACTTGACCTCCGAACCTAACAATCTCTGGTACAAAAAAAGCTTTTTACTCATTTTTGCTGCTAATAAAAATGATTCCTTTTTTAAAGCCTTTTTCTAAGTTTTTGCTACCAATAAAAACGACACCTTTTCACAATAGCCGTTTCTCAACGTTTGGGCTCAAAATACAAAAACCGCGTGGCGACTCCTCATTTTGTTCCTTCCCATGAAGCGAGGTCTCAGACACCAACCCCTCCGCGAAAGACAACCGCCTTTTCCGCGCCCCCACCCGCGCGCGAAAAGATCGGGTAATTTCAGTTGGCGACTCCGCTGGGGAAAAGATACTTTTTTCAAAACTGCCGATGTTTTCTAAAAAGCCTTCCGTGGGTCAAACTTTCGTTTACCCTTCCTCGTTTTCGTGTGTGTGAGTTCCTTTAAACCTCGAACGGTTTTTGTTTCAAAGGCATTACATCGTCAACTTTTCAAAATCTTACCATGTTTGTGCATCCCCATTCATGTTTGATTTTCATTGTTGTCTTTTGAACTGTGCATCATAAATTCTTTAAGACACATTCTGAAAAATCTCTATTTTACTCAGAAAAAGAATTTTAGTGACCGCACACTACGCGCACTTGCTGCCTTGGAACACCGCACTACACGTGCACTTGCTGCCTCGATACACTGCACACTACAACCCCTAACCCGGGATGGCCTTATCAGTTGCACTCCGATTGGTCTGCCAGACACCTTTCGGGGGCGCACGGGGTCGTCCCAAACATCCCATCCTAGCCCGTGTAAGCCATGCACTCTTTGTGTCACACTTTGTCCAAGACCCCGGTTGGTTTTTGGCTTAGCTCGTGTCATAAAGCCTAAGTGTATGTTTTTCACGCGCGGGCCCCGCTCCAAGTCAAGCTCGAGAGTTTGAGACCAGAAGGTCGTTCCCGACCCGAAGTCTTGAGCTTTAGCCTTGACTTTGACGCGAGCTACTGCCGAAAAATATACCCGAAGGTTCAATGTGACGCCGTGTCACCAAACCTCGCCGTATGTATCGTACCAGCCACAACTTGGCCAACGCTAAAAAGTTAAGGTCTCTCGCACAAGCGAGTCAGGAGAGGTCATGCCCAAATTTTGGCACGATCCCCGCCTTAACTTAAGGACGTTGACTTCGACCGTGGCCCGTACGTCACACACGTTGAAAGTTTGCGTGATCAGCTAGCCTTAAGTTCACTTTTTCCTTTGTCGGTGGAACTCGCTTGCCTTATCAGACCTCGCTCGGGATAGTCCGTCCTGAGAAAGATGATCTACAATGGAAATGAGGGGCTTATAAGCATAGTGACGAGATCCACTGATTAGAGCTCTAGGATTAGTTGCGAAAAAGAAGACACGCTCTTTTCCAACCAATTAGGACTCTGAGAAAACGTGCTTTAAGTAAACATTAATCGGTAACTGCACATTGCACAAGCCCGAAACCTTGAGCCAAATACCCTTTTCCGAAGCCTAAACCCTTCCTTTCATTCCCTGCAGCGAGCAGAAAGTGGTTCAGATTTCCGGGTCAGCGCCTTGCCAGAATCACCGTAACGGCAGCGTCAGACAGTTCTTCGGTTCCCTTAGTTCCCTCAGCCAGAATTTCCGACATGTCTAGCTCACCGAGAAATCGTGACGGGGAAGGACCCCGCCACCTAATGTATATGATATTGGAAGAAGCCATCCGGGCTTGTGAGGTTCACAAGAGGCGTAAAGAAGATCGCGGAATTTCGTGGTACAGCTTTCTGAATGAGCGTAGTATAGTAGTTATCCCCGCCGATCAGACGGTACTTTTGTCCTGGTCGAGGACGACGATTCCCCGAAACCAGTTCACCAAGCCTTCAACCAGGTTCCGCCCCCGCCAACTTACGGGATGCCTTCCAACCAAGGAAACAATGACCTAGGCTCCATGTTGCCACCTCTCGTGGCAACCCCTGTCAATTTTGGTCGCCCAGTGCTACGCCCCATCACTCAATATCACCTAAGCACCGCCGACCATCTCAGGATGCCAATATCCCTCAATACCCTCCCGGTTCGTCCCGTTGCCTATACACGAATCCCTAAACACCGGGACAAACCCCGATACAGCTTCGTAAAAGGCTCCCGTATATTCTCATATACCAAGCCTTCCACCTCCAATCACTACCGCTCACGTGGTAGCACCCGGCGCCGAGCCTCACAAAGTCCACCACCGGACCCAACCTTAGCCTCGGGATGGTTGAGCGGATGAAAGACACCGAAAGCCACCATGAGCAGCCTCAAAGCAGAAACGCTCAAATCCACGATCCGGGAATGGTCACGCCTCTCCCTTCCAAGTTCGAGAATGCCTGAGATGGACCGATTCGATGGGCAACCGAATGTCCTCAAACGCACGTCGACACCTACGTTCTCGGCATGAGAGCAAAAGGAGCAACCCTCCAAAGAAATGGCCGACCACTTCCGGCATACGCTCAAAAGTTCGGTGTTACGATGGTTTTTGAGGGTCAAGCTCGCGGATCGCGCACACTGGGAATGATGTAACATCTTCTGGGAGCGGTACGAGATCCAACTTAGAGTGGGAAACAGAGTCAGCGAGGACTTAATCACCACCGAGCAAAAAGCGGATGAAAGTGTTGGGGAATTCTACAAGAGATGGAGTGGAAACTCTCCGAGATCATGGAGCCACTCTCCAAAGACGAATGTATGCGGATCTTCAAGTCCCGCTTAAGACCATCCATCGAAATCTCATCGGGTCACAATTTCTTCCCGGATCTCCGGCCATGGTCAATGCCGGCTCACGGCTCGAGAAGGATCTCAAGGAAAAGTTGGCTACTTTGCACGGCCATACGTATACCGCTCAGCAGCATTTAATCCCGCACCGCCCCGGCGAAAGGGAAAGATACGTCCGTCAACTACGTCCATCGTGGACAATGGTCCGGTAACGAAACCCGGGCCCCACAAAGCAACAGTTCTACTCAAAGCGGCTGTCGTACACTTCGACAAGTTGGACATGCCACCGAGCAAGATGCTGGAAGGGTTAATCAAGGAGGGTCTCCTTAAGCCCGTTGCCAATTATAAACCCAAAATTCCCGTAGCTAATGCGGACAAGAGCAAATACCGCGCCTTCCATCGCATCACGGCCATACCACCGACAATTGTTTGGGGTTACGATACGAAATCCGTAACTTGATAGAAGAAGGCAGAGTTAGAGCGCCCCAGTGGGCCAATGATCGGAAACCCCTTTTAGAACAATAACGACGTGAATTCCATTGAGTGGGTGCCCAAGAAGAGTGCCACGGGAACCGGTTTCTCCTCCTCTTTCATGGATCCTCCTCTAATGTCCACATCGGCTACGATGTTTGTGGCCCACTCACTTTTGCACAGGTACGAGTCCAAAAGCGTCCGAGCAATCCTCCGAGAAAACAAAAGAAGAAATCCTCTCAACAAAGCAGGCGAGAGAAAGATACGAAGGCTGGGGACACCGGTGTAGGTACAGCTTGGAGAACCTTAGGGAGGTTCGACTACTACGTGCTTGTACTCCGGCCAGTCCTCCTTGCCTCCGTGCCATGCGGCTTTAGAGCAAACGGGGGTGGGAAAGCCGAAAAGTCCCGCCGAAACCGAATCGGACCACGGGACACCGGAATACCTCGGATCTTGGTAATCTTGCGCCGGTCGGAAGCCTAATCCCCAGCGGGATCGGCCAAGATTCAATTTGTCCGGCTTCCGAGCTCGGACCGGTAAAGGAAGATCAAAGTCGGCTTGGCATCGCACTCGATCAATGTGCTAACCAAGAGGCGGCAACCGCCACAGGGCGGCCTCAACACACTCCACGAGGTTCCGAAAGAAAGGCTTTACCTCGCAAGAGGAAGACAGGAAACGGATGGCTGGATGACTCTCCTTCTACGGATAGAGACGAGATCTACGACTCCTATCTGTATGGCAGTATGATCACGTTCTGTGATGAAGACCTACCGAGAGATGCCTCGGGGCACAACGAAGCTCTGTACATCACTCTCAAGCTCAACACCATATCACTCCCCGGAGTATTGGTAGATAACGGGTCAGCCGTTAATGTTCTCCCTCTTAGCATGATGCGAGCCCTCCGTATCAATGAAAGTCACCTGATTTCGTCAGCTCGGACTATCAAGGCCTACGACAGCTCGTCTCGTCCCATCCTGGGGACGGTGACTCTGGAACTCTGGTTCGAAACCCAAATGGTGCCAGCAAAATTCCACGTGATGGACATTCCATCCGAGTTCACAGCTCTTTTGGGATGCCCTTGGCTATACCACATGAAAGCCATAGCTTCCACTCTCCATCAGTGTGTTAAATTCATTAACCGGCAGGGAGATCTCGAAGTCATCCGAGGGGATAGTTTCCTCATAGGAAACGAAGCCGAGACGATGACAGCGTGTCCGCACTCCGGGCACCGGGGTTACCTCCTACGAATCAACCAAGGGACTACGGGGCAAATCTCATCGAATCCCTCAGAGTCCGAGATGCCAACTATGTAAACGTACTCGAGCGGGCGGACCACTGAGGCGGTCCGATACATCAAGTTCAAGCTCATTTCCAACATTTGGAGGCAGATTGGAAGGAAACGCTGAACATCGCCATGATGAGGGCACGTAAACCCCCAGTCTCCGCTCCGAGATTCATCAGCATTCTTCAAACTCATTCTGCTGGCCCGCAGTGAAGAGATCTTTGTAATAAAGGTCGACAAGTATCGTCATACTCATCTCGACTGTATGACCGTCGTATGGAAGGTCCTCCACGAGGGATTCCCCTCTAAGCCTTTCCTCTCAAGCATGGGGTACGAGATTTTCCTAGCTGCTCCAGCAACGCAACCGGACGCAATACGTCCCTACGTTTGGATTGAACGGTCAGATGACGATGAATCTGGACTCTCCGGAGTCGAAGATGCGGCAGACCCGCAAGCAGACCTCTGCATTCACATGCTCAGTTTTGAGGACGGAACTCCTTCCGATCAGGTCACCTACGACCAAGGTTCCAATACCATGGAAATTGTCAAGCTCAACATCCGATCCACGGCTATCCGATAATTGGAAGCACGTGATTCACGCAATGAGGAATCCCTCGATCAAGTGAATGACGCACGACTTCGTCAATATCATCTATTCCGGATATCCTGATGAAGCCAAGGATCCCGTCCTTGTGCATTCGTCTGCAACACCAAGGTCACCCTCGATGGCTCGCCTGCTCATGGTAAAAGAGGCATCGCCAAGCGAAGCTCGGAGCTCATCCCTACTTCCGAGTACCCGGCCCAGGTGGCAACCGGCCCGTGCGTCGGGTCAAGCTTATACCCTCAAACGCCACCAAGGCCAAGGGCGGCGCGAAGGAGACCAAGCTCCTCACCCTGCTACAAGTCGGATCAACCTCGGGAACGCTTAGGCGGCCACCCGAAAACATGCGCGAAAGTCTTCCCCGCAAGGCGAGTCGGCTTCCGACATAGGAAATGACCACCTCGGCATCAAACATGCTCCGGTTCGATTCTACTCCCGGTAGTCGCTGGCCCGGATTCGGACATCACGCCGGTCATTGCAAGCTTTGATAGACTTGGCGATCGAGCGAGATCACGAGACCGTCAACATTGCGAGAATTCAATACCCCCGGGGTCAATCAAGCAGATATGGGCAAACTTCTTGGTGATCGAGATCAAGGAAGGCCGCATGGAATGTCCCGATCCGACTTCCTTCGTCAATGTAATCCAAGTGTTCCCGCCATTCGGCGATTTGAATGTAATCACGGTTACGGACACTAGCCGAGACGATGCGCACCTACGGAGGCGCCTGGGTCTCAAGGAAAGCCCTCATGGAACTAGCCGCTCAAGAAAGTCGTCTTTGGGACGAAGACCAAGCTCAAAGACCTACGGGGACCCAAGCCCTTAAAGTGTCACGGGCGGCTTCGAATGAGAAAGCTAGAGGCTACTCTGGACCGGTTCGACCTCAAGAGTTTTGCTCATGGCAACTTCACGACTACTGTCTGTTCCGCCATCCAACCCCTCTCTCGCCGAGCAAGGGTGAGTCAACGGTCCCAATGACCTTAGGAGATGGAACAGACATGTGCAAAGTAACGAATCCCGGCGCTTACCTTCCCGAGGAAAGCAAGTTCTCTCGTGGAAAGCGACGGCGAAGACGCATTGAAACCATTCTTTTCCAAGCCGGCATGAAGTCAGCAAAACCTGACTCTCGGCGGTCTGGGAGGATGGGAACTGGATCATTGCCGCACTCAAGGTGAAAGGCCAACTCGGGGAGGGAAGGTCTATTTAAAAAGCAAGAGGAGGGATGGAAATTCGTCTCTGAGCTTGACTACTCGGGGAAATTCCCACGAAGCCTACTGCATTCTGGGTTTACGTAAACGATCAATCGGGACAAGAACTACGAGTCACATGGGCCGATGTTCTGAAGCCGTGTACTCACTCCTTCCGAAGCATACCCGCCACTCGAGATAAAGGCGTAGAGAAAAACTTCTCCCCGATGGAGGTGGCATGTTTCCAGCCTAGATCAGCTGCATCGCAGCTCAAAGCAGCTATCGTTAGCTATTCTCACATGGGAAGAAACGCAGCACTAACTCCCTTCGACGCGAGCTCCATTGCAAAGAAGGTTGATCTGGGCTCGGAGCGGAGGAAAACTAGGCAAACCACGCAGAGTATCGCTGCACCCAACCCGTAGAATCGCCCCGAGTATGCTCAAAAGAAGAAGGAAAGGAACGCGATATACCGTGAAGAGATCAAGTGAGACCGTTCGCTGCTAAGCCGAGAACTCTCCAACTCTCCCCCGGAGGGTCGGCCAAGCCTTGATTCGGTCCGAGCCAATGTGCAACCAGCTTTGGTTGTGCACCGACATTCGAACAAGCATGCGTCAAGCGTGGAGCTACCTCCCCGCGGGAGGCATCCAGAGCCGGTATCTCCCGACAGTCTGGCCAAGCCGGGCCGAAGCTCCTGAGAATTCATCCACGATCAATGAGTTGAGGAAGACATATGTGCCACATCTTGATGCCACGAGGAAGTCCTCCTCTAAGCATGGCTCAA